>PITA01006248.1:0-101913 GCA_004023965.1 Spilogale gracilis
TGATCCCTTCAGTGGGGACTCACTACTCGATGAACCAGTTGCTCACTTATGTACGCCTCACTTTTAGAAACTTCTCCCCTCATTTCCAGGTATACCTCTCACCCCCGCACCTGTTTCCTACTGCTACATAACAAATTCCCACAGTCCTAGAGGCTCGACACAACACACATCTGTCGTCTCACTTTCCGTGGGTCAGGTGGGTAACCTGGGTCCTTGACTCGGTGGGGCTCTGGGCAGCTTGGGTCGGCTTCCCAATGCATTCAGGCTGCAGTTCCTGCAGGTGTAGGTCCAAAGTGCAGGACTCCTGGGGGCACTGCAGTCCCCTACCCCATGGCCCCCACGGGCAGTGTGCAGCATGGCTGCCTGCCTTCTTCCAGATCAGCGGGAGTGTCTCACTCTGAAACTTCTCTCATCTCTGACCTTCAAATTCTCCTTCAGGGCCTGCCTGATTAGGTCAGGCCCACCCAAGATCATCTCCTTTGATTAACTGAAGGCCAACTAATCAGTGACCTCACCACAGGAGTGATATCCTGTCATATCCACTGATCTCACCCATACGTGGGGATCACACGGGGCGCAGAGGCACTAGTGGCCAGGAATCTTGGGGCGACTCTAAGTACTCGGCCTCCTTCGGCTGCTGCTCAGTGCCAACACCAGAGGGCGGTCTTCACACGGTGGCGTTCCAGCGCTTTGCAAAGACTGGCCTGCGCTGCCGGGCGGGTGGGGTTTCTCTGGCCTTTTGTCTCTCAGGCCAACTCCCTGATTCCTTCCTCGTGATCTTCCTTTCCATAATCCAGGCTTTCTCCGTGCGCCACAGCGGCAGCGCCTTCAAACTGGCCTCGTGGGACAGGGCTTTATGTACGTTTTGTCTCAACAGAGATTTATCAAGTGCATCCTCGGTGACAAATACCTTGTGTGGTGATTTCACGTGTTAGTTCTCTGGCCATTTCCTTTGCCCTCCTTTGAAAACACTCTACTTGGTCAATAGACCTCTTAAAATGTGGTATTTATTGAGTCTTAGCTGTATTCCAGATACCGAAGCAGTTTGCATAGATTAGCTTGTTGAATCTTTTCAGCAACGGGAAGTGGTAGCCTGCCGCTTTACTGATTAGGAAACTCAGGCCCAGAGAAGTTAAGGAATTCCACCTGGGTCACACAGCTTTGAGGTGGGGACCAGAATCTGAAACCGGACAGTTTGACTCTGAAGTCTGTGCAGTTAACCACTGTGCATTGCTCCCTCTCAAAGCGCCCTCTGTACCCAGCAGGTGCCATCCCAGGCCAGGGGATATTGTGCTTTTAGCTCTTTGTGCTGCGTTTTTCAGAAAAGCATCCTCCTCATTTGCCTTTTAGCAGGTGTGTTATTTCACAGTCTTAAACTCCACTTTTAAAATCTCCTGTATTTGTCAACTGAGCTGCAGAAGGCAGGGTTTCCCACATTGTCATTAAGGGAAATGCTTTTTTTCCCCTCGAAATTTTGTTGTGTTTGTGCGTGTAGGTTTTGGCCATTGTTACAACCTGAGGCCCCTCTCAGCTTTTTTGTTTGCTACTGAAATGACTCTAGGTTTCATATAGAGCAGTTAAATCATTTATAAAGTACCTACTGTATGCACGACGCTATACCATGTACTTCAAAGACAGAAAAGAACCTTTACATCCTAGTGAACAGAGATACATATTCCTGAAAGAGAAAAACAAATATATTCAAATGTTCCAAATAGTGTAAAGAATACCGTTTTGGGGGGCACCTGGGTGCCTCAGTCAGTTAAGCATCTGCCTTCTGCTCAAGTCACCATCCCAGGGTCCTGGAAAGAGTCCAGGTCAGGTTCCCTGCTCAGCAGGGAGTCTGCCTCTCCCTCTGCCGGCTACTCACCCTGCTTGTGCTCTCTCTCTCTCTCTCTCTCTGTCAAATAAATAAATAAAATCTTTAAAAAAAAAATCTTCAAAAAAAAGTACTATTTTTGCTAGGGCACTTAACTCTAACATCTTCTGATGTGTTCTGATCTATCTCCTGTGGGTCCCAACCTCAACTCTGCTTCACCGTCACACACGTGGGCCTGGGCCACGGAGCCTCAGTTTCCCCAAATGTGAAATAAGAAAATGAGTCCACAGTTCCTTTTTTTGTAATTTTGAAATCCAGGAAACTCTAAAAACCATCACCACCACGCCCCCACACACACATTCAGTTCAGCAGACGTTTATTGGCCTGCAAAGCCCAAGCTGAACTGCCCTGAGGTTTATTTAAGGCCTTTATTCGGCTCACTTTGAATATTCACACATTTGGCTGCTGAGAAATGTCAAGTGTGATAACTGGGTGCTGCCCCAACTCTTCCCGGAGCTGCTACCTGGGATGTCAGATGTGCTGGGGGTTAGCACCCCGAAGCCCACCGAGCTGTCCTCCTGAGACGCCGCTGGCCCCACGTGGGGTGGCTGTGAGCCTGGACAAGAAGTCCTCAGAAGCACTCTGCTCACGCCTCAGCAACCCAAGCCTTGCACTTCGGACCTCCGCACATCTGGCAGCAACCTCCTCCCGATCCTGTGGAGCTGGAGCCACGGAAAATGACCGGGGAACCTCTCCCCCAGCCCCAATCTCAGTAGCTGGAACCGGGAGAAGTCCTCATTCCTCCAAACCCCTGAGGCTCCTTTCGCTTCTCGAATCCGGGCTGGTTCCAGCTGCAGAGCTAAATGCAGCCATGCACAGAGCAGTCTGAACCTTGACCCTGGCCTCCCAGGCTCCCAGACCCTTTGTGCAGCTCTGATCTGGAAGCGGGAAGAGGTAGGAAAAAACCCCTATCGAATGACTGCAAAGAATTCGAAGCTTTCCTTTGCAGGAAAAGAATGGGACCGCGCTCTTGCTGTGTCCTGCCCCTCTCCAGTTAAAATTTCAAAACTTATTTTTCACTTTGAAGAAGGGTTGTGTTCTAAATTAGTTCGCTAGTGGGAAACAGAGACGCTAAGCAGGAGAGGGACTTCAAATCTTAGATATATGTGTTTACTGAGGACTTCCTATGTGCAAAGGAAGCCTGCTGGACCCCCACGGTGAAAAAGAAAAAAATGCATGAGACCTATGCTCGGTCCTCCAGGAACTTGCTGTGTGGGGATGAATTCACAACTTAGAAGGCGGGAGGTCTCAGAAGGCAAGCCTGAAGGGCACATCTGCCTGCGGGTCAGAACCTGGGTGCCTGAAGGCGGGCAGGGGCACCTCTGGGGAAAGAAGGGCGTTGCAGACTGGGAATGTTGGATGCAGACGTGGGCCTATGCCCAGGGGATCCCAGGGGCCAGAACCTGGACACCTTCAGGGGCCAACAGGCCAGTCAGAGGCGGGGGCCAGGTGCGGAGGACTGGCAGACTGGGGCAGCTCCTTTACTGACCAAGTACTGCCATGCCCCATCGCAGGCTCGTGGTTTCTAGATCTTTCCTTTCTTGTCAGGAAAAGCCAGGAGTCTGAATGTCACATGAACTGTAAAAGACCACCGTGTTGGGGCGCCCGGGTGGCACAGTGGGTAAGGCGTCCGATGCTTGGTTTGCGCTCAAGTCATATCTCGGAGTCGTGAGATCCAGCCCCGGGTCGGGCTCCACGCTTAGCAGAGTCTGCCGGAGATTCTCTCTCTTCCTCTCCCTCTGTCCCCTCCCCCCGGAGCTCTCTCTCTCAAATAATCTTAAAAAAAATAAAAGTCTACCATATTAAAAGATATTCGTCTTTAAACATGATGTCACCCACACCAAACACGTTTGCAGATCTCAGTCCTCCAGGCTGCTCTCACAAAACCCCACGGGCCGTGACGTATACACAACTGCTATTTCTCATGGTTCCAGTGGCTGGAAAGATCGAGGCATGAGCAGATTCGGTGTCTGGTGAGAGCTGGCTTCTGGGCTGCCGGCTTCTCACTGCATCCTCACGTAGTGGTGGAAGGGGCAGGGGAGCTCTCTGGGGCTTCTTTGATAAGGGCACTAACCCCATTCACAAGGGCTCTCCTCTCCTGACCTGATCACTTCCCACAGGCCCTACCTCCTAACCTTGGGGATTAGGTTCGACGAAGGAATTTGGGGAGGGCCAGGACTCAGGTAAGGCAAGACACCCAGAGCATGCAATGTGAGGAGACCCCAAGAGCGAGGTCCCCTATAGTTCGTACTCCTCTCTTGCCCCCCCCCAAGTCCTGACCCTGCTCCGTGGCTTCCCATTTGTCGTTTTAGGGTTCAAGGAGAAAAGCAGTGAAAACAGATTGGCAAGGCAGGGCCAGGGGTGTGGTCTTTCAACTTCACTGCGTGGCCACTGGGGAGGCAACGAAGGTTTATGAGCAAGAAAGAGGATGGCTAGAGTGTGCTGTAGAGGGAGGGCAGTGAAGAGGGTGGGCTGGCACAGGGGCAGGGCAGCAAGGCTCTCCTAACAGACCAGGCTACAAGTAGGGAGGCAGCAACAGGAACCCAAGGGGTTAGCTTGCAGGAGGCAGGATGGTGTGAGAATTAGGTAAGGAGTTGGGTTCTGGAATCAGATTGTCCCAGCTTGAATCCTGGCTCTTGCTTTTGCTACTTATGATGCTGGGCAAGCGTTTTAACCTCTCTGTCTCTCTCTGTCATAGTTTTTTCATCTGTGAAATGGGCTCACAGCAAGGCCCACCTACCTCACAGGGTGTGGTGGAGATTCGATGGGGCCCGTCTCTGGGAACAGTGGGGCCGGGGTAAGCGCGCAGGACGCGGCGGGTGGAGATCGGGAGGGACCCGAGGTTACCCGCACGCCGGAGTTAAGCAAGCACCAGAATAGTACCAATTAGAATCACTTGGTGATCTTTTACATGTCCTAAAACCAAGGCCACGCACCAGGCCAATTAAATCACGGTCTCTGGGTGTGGGCATCAGCATTTTCTGGAAGCTTCCCAGGAGTTTCCAATGTGCTGCCAAGCTTGGGAGCCATTGCTAATCTTGAACTTGAACGCCTGAGGCCTGAACTGGGAGAATTGACCTTGAGAAGACACAAACAGCAACCATTTTGTAGCTGGAGGGGAAGCCAGCTGGGGGTGGGGTGTGGCAGGGTGTGTGACCCTGGGGGCCCAGCTAGGGACTCCTACTACGGCTCCAGGGGGCCTTACCCGCCTAGCAGCTGCTGGCTTTCCCCCCCCCCCCCCCCGCCCCCAACCCGGCCGGGGAGAGGGCCCTTTGCTTGCACCCGCGGAGGACTCCCAAGCTGGAGACCAGAGCCGCAGCTCTGAGCCCGGCTTGGGCGCCAGAGGGAGCTAGTGGGGACACGCCACGGCTCCATCCTTGCAGCTGGTTCAAACTGGTTTGGGCAGGGTGCGGCCCTGGCAGGCTGCACGCCAGGCCTCAGGCTTGCTGCCCTCCCCTGGGTGTCCCCAAGAGCTGGGGACCGAGGGCAGGGCGCTGGGGCGCAGCCGGGCACCACTAGAGGCCAAGAGATCTTTACACAGCCAGTCCCCTTCTTTGAAAACCACTGATGTGGCCTCCCACGGGGGACCCTGGGTAAGGCCCGCAGCACAAGAGGGAGCCCCTGAATAGGGGTCGTTCTCACACTTTGGCGTGCATCAGTGCGTAGCTGTTAAGAGACGGATGCCTATGGCTCCCCAGAGATTCTGATTCAGAAAGTTGTGGGAGGGCTCCAGGCATCTGTATTTTTAGCAAAATGTTTCTAAGGCATAATCACACATTTAGGGGGGAAAAAAACCTAACAACAAAATGACTGTTGGCTAGCCAACTCAGCCCAGAGTAGAAATCCCTGAGACGCTGGTGAAGAGGACGGACCCTTCCCCAGACACCCCATCTCCCAGGGCAGGGGCGTCTGAGCCAGCTGCACTTCAGACAATATCGCAGGCCTTTTATTTGCCCTGCTTTTAATAAGTCATTTTGGGCATCCAATAGGCTTGGCTCTGGTAGCCAACATCAGCAGAAGAAAACGTTACAGATCTAACCAAAACCCGTTCATCTGCCGCCTCCATCCCCTCCCCCCACGGCTTTCCTGAATGGGGCCCGCACGCTCCCAGGCGCAGCTTTCCACTTTTACTCCATATGGCTGTATCCATACACAATATAGAGTGTGGTTTTGCATGTTTTTAAAACTGTATGTTAATGGCAGCGTGCCCTACGGAGTCTTCTGCAACTTGTCTTTTCTTTTTTCTTTTTAGCTTTATGTTTGTGAGTCTCACCCACCAGGGGAAGTATGCAGAAGTCATCTATCTGAAATCAGTCCTGGGCTTTTCTGAGAGAAGATCCCAGCCTGCCTGCCGCCATGACGGTCTGGTCTTGGTTCCTAGGTGTCTTGTGTGAGGAGAGGAAGGACTCTGAGCATCAGGAAAATCACAACAGTAATGAATGACCAAATTCACGTTCTGTGAGTTCCTAGCAAATCCTTTAAGGAACCACCTGCGGCCCAGATCTTTGCCAAGATTTTTCCAGAAAGCGACCCTGACCTGAAGGCCTGAATGTTTGGGCAGAGATTTGGAGAAATGAGCGGGAGGCTGATGGAAGCGGGAACTGTACCAATTGTACGGTGACAGGTACACAAGCCGGAGCGAGCGTGAGCTCACACCGCTCCCCCGGGTTGTCAGATAAACTCTACATTTAGATTTAACTGGGATGGGGGAGTGGAGCCAGGAACGAGGGGCGTCGCCTATGTTTGTTTACAACCCTAAGCCCATCCTGATTTTGCTCCACGAATGCAACATTAAAAAAAAAAAAAAAGACGTCATAGGAAAAATTAGAACTCTAGACTTCCCTATACCTCTTCACCAGTTTTTGGATTTTCCTCATTCGGATTGTTTTTTGGGGGGCGATGTACCCCGCCCTCTTCGGCGTCTAAACGTCTACACAAGCCTCCCGTGGGTGTATGTGTATGCGGGAGGAGGGGTGGGCCAAACTTAGAGCATTTACGAATTCCCTGGGTAGTTTACTTTAAAAGCTGCTCCTAGGAGGAAAGGGACCACTACCCCCGGTTTCCCTAATCCCCAAAATGGCAAACAAGATGCTGGGATTAGGGCGGCCGCGGGGGCTTTGGTCTTTAAATGAAAGGATGCCCGGGATGGCCGTTCTCTATCCCGGAGGCTGGAATCACCCCGGGAGCTTTAAAAAACTACAGATGCCCAAGCCCCACCCCCAGGGATTCCGGCTGAATCCGCCGGGGAGAGGCCTGGCTTCCGGGCTTTTGAAAGCTCCCCGAGGCCGCCTAAAGTGCCGTGGGGGAGGGGGCTGGGAACCGTCGCTCCGCTCGGATTCCATTGAAAAGGGGTGGTGTATACTGGCGGTTCTCAAATTCAGCTCTATGTTGGAATCACCAGGAAAACTTCAAAAAATACTGGTGCCCAGGTCCCAGCCCCAGAGACAGTGTGTGGGCAGGACTTTGGAAGTTTTAAGGGTCCCAGGTGATGGCAATCTGCAGGCGAGTTTGAGAAGCTTTGCTTTACCAGGTGGTGCGAGGGCCGGGCGCAGTGAGCACCGCGCGCCACTGGGTGGCGCTGCCCACTAGACCCGGCGCTCGGGGAGGCGCGTGGGGGCCGCGGCCGGGTGCGCACCTGCCCCGCCTCCTCCAGGCGGGCCACGGGGCATGCAGCCGCTCGGGGGCGGGGCTCCGAGGCCGGGACGCGGCCACCGACTCCCCTGCAGCCTCCGCGAGCTGGACCCCGTCGCGCTCCTGATGCTGCTCGTGGACGCCGACCGGCCGGAGCCGGTGCGCAGCGGGGCGCGCGAGCTCGCGCTGTTCCTGACCCCCGAACCCGGGGCCGAGGTAGCGGACGGGGGATGGCGGTGGGGGAGGCGGGTCTCGGGGTAGGGGGTCTGGACCCTGGCACCCCGCGGCAGGAAACGGTGGGTGCGGCCTCGGGAGCGCCGGGACCCGAACCCTTGGCGTTCCCGCCGCAGCCTCTCGCACCCGGGGCACTGACCCGAGGGCTCCCTCCTTTGAGGAAAGGTGATGCCTGGCGCCGCCCAGAGATACGCGGCAGGTCGTGTCGCTCCCTCCTCCTGCCGACCAGGTCCCCGGGGGTCCAGACTCGCGTCTCTCCCGACTAGGGCTCCCAGCATCGGCTGCGACCCGGGAGCGAGGCGCGTTCGGAGCTGCTGCCCTCTGCCAAGCGGCGCCCAGAGGAGGCCGCCCCCAGGTCCTGCCCCCCCGCCGGGCGCTCAGCCCTCTCGGCTCCGAGCCGGAGCCCCAGGCCTGGGAGGAGGCAGGCAGCCTGCGTCTGTGCGGGGAAGCCCAGGCCCTTGGTCCTGCTGTTGCTAAGAGGGAAAATACCTCGTCTCTATGTGTACTTTCTATTTTAAAAGCACAGAATAAAAAGTAGATCTGAAACTAGGCCCTTCATCTTCCGGCTGAAACCAGTCTGCTAACAGTGCCCTGAAAAAGTTATTTATCCAAGTCGGCCAGGAGTTATTTAAGGCTTGAATTCAACTCATTCTCTTTTTCAATCTCAAAAGCGGGACAGAAGTACAGCACGTAAAGGGTGGGCACCCTCTCCTTTTTTCTGCATCCCTAACTCCAGTCCCCAGAGATGACCATCACCAAAAATGTGGCATACCTCAATCCAGACACAAAAAAATGCATTTACAACTGTGGGTGTGCATATACATTAATAGTACTATGTGTTAGTTTGTATAAAACCCCACTTAATACTGTAATACTGTTCTGCACGTTGCTTTTTTCCAAACAAAATAGCATGAACAAATGGGGAGTGACTGCTAATGATAAGGTATAGATAGGACTTTTCTGGGTGATGAAAATGTTCTAGAATTAATGGTGATGGTTGCACAACTTTGTGACTATACTGAAAACCACAGAATTGTATTTTTTAAGGGGAATTTTATGGTATGTGAATTACATCTCAATTTTACAAAACAGCATGGACATATTTTCATGTCAGAATGTATCCATAAGAGCTGTCCAATAGAAATATAATCTGAGCCACAAATATGAGCCATTCATGTAATTTGAAATATTCTGGAGCCACATAAAAGAGGAAAAAGAAACAGGTGCAATTAGTCTCAGTATACTTAAAATAACAGTGCCTCCAAAATGTCAATCACTTTAACATGTAATCAATATAAAAAAATTAACAAGATCTTTACTTTTTTTTTTGTACTAGGGCTTCAGAATCAGGCCTTTTATTTTTTATTTTTGAGAGAGAGAGGGGTGGGGGGCAGGGAAGGGCCAAGGGCAAGGGAGAGAGAATCTTAAGCAGACCTCCTCTTAACCCGAAGCTGGTCTTGGGGCTCGAGCTCACAAACCCAAGATCATGAGCCGAAATTAAGAGTTGGACCCTTAGCCGACTGAGCCACCCAGACGCCCCCAAATCCAGCTTTCACCTTGGACTTACAACGTGTCTCTGTTTGGACTGGCCGCATTCCACGTGTTCAATAGTTACATGAGGCTGGTGGCTTCTGTATTGGAGAGCGCAGGTCTCCATGATTCTTAGGCTTCCTAGTATCCCACAGTGGAGTAATAATTACTCCTGTTTCCTGGGCACGTAATATGTGCTATCCGTGGGCCAAACCCTGTTCCCATGAGCCCACAGCCAGGAGGTTTCAAAGTCACTTTTATAGCTGAGAAAACAGGCCCTCCCAGAGTCAGTGCCATCCGCTGGAGGGGCTGCAAATTATGAGCTCTGTCCCCAGGGATGGGCGATTGGGTTGTCTACAGTTTTTCACTGGTTTAAGAAGCATGAGCTTCTTTCTTGTTCCTTCTCTCCCTTGCTCTCAGCAGAGAGATGTCATTGTGCCCAGCGGCTAAACTTCATCTTCATTTTGTCTCTATTAGGGACAGCCTTCAAGAGAAGGCTGTGTATTAACTTCATTTTCTCACTCAGGGCTCTCTTTAACTCAGACAGGGGCGGGCTCATACTCATTTGTGAGGGAGGTAATGAAGAGCCCAGCTCCCTGTAGCTCTGTGCAGCAATAAACCCACTCAGAGTGCTGTCTGAAGTTTATTTACCAGAAGAAGCAGAAACGGCAGGAGCAGAGTCACTTGTAACCTGTGCTTAAAGCTTAATTCATTAGTGGGTCCCCGTGCTGAGGCTGTTTGCAAATGGGTCAGTGAGCTGGAAAAGGGAGATCCGGGCTGGGAACAGGCCTGGACAGCTGGGTCCTTTTCCTAGGGCCACTTTTGGCTTTTAAATGGGTCCCAGACCAGCTGGCTCCAGTCCTGGGGTTTCTAGTGAAGTGGGCCCTACTGAGTTCAACACCCTGAACCTCTGCTCCGTGCCAGGGGCTGGGGACTGCAGTGAGACACGCAGGGGCCCTGTTCTCAGGACACTATGTCACACAAGAGTTCTAGATGGTCACAGTGGTCCTGGGAGCAAACAGGTGGTAGTGTGGTAGAGGGTGTCTGTGTGAGTCAGCAAGACGGGACAGGCAGGGTCTCTCCAGGGAAGCGGAGACCTGAGTGGTACCCACTGAGGAATGAGCAAGAAAGAGGAAGCCCAGGGACCTGACTTTGTTGGGGTGCAGTCAGGGAAGGCTGCCTTGAGGTGGCAGCATATTAGGCTAAGCCCTGAAGTGTGAATGAGAGCTGGCCAGGCTACAAGGAGAAAAATCAGGCAGAGGGAACAACACGTGCAAAGGCCCTGGGGTGGAACGAAGCAGGGTGCCCTTCGGGATGGAAGAGCAGCAGGTGGAAGGGGGAACTGTGGGAGGTGTGGCTGGTGAGGAGGGTAGGAGCCGTGCCCAGGACTGCGCTCTGTGTCCCAGGATCGAGGCACAGCTAGAGGGTGGCTGGCTGGCATTGGTTGGCAGTTGAGTGTTTCAGTGTTTCCAGTGCCTTTGGGGTATTCTGTTCAACCAGTTTTTGTGTGTTTTACTTTCTCTCTTTTTCTGGTTTGAACTTCCTCTTTTGGGGAGAGTTTCAGGGCGGTCTCCAGAAGCTGCTTCAAGATGACAGGGTCGTTTGCCTCGTGGGTGCACTCTGATTTATGAGGGCAAGTTGCTCAGGGCCCTCCCGAGTGGCAGAGCGCCGGGACACAGCCATGGGTAAATTCCTGGCCAGGCTTTTTCAGAATCCTCTTTGGTTCCACTGCTGGGACACAGGATGGGCTTGTGAGGTTCATGGCCTGGCTGGGAGGAGATCAGGCCAGCACTTTCTCAGGCCCAGGGTCTCTCCTTGAGTGAGCAGAGGATGATGGTGAAGAAAACACCTGGAAAAAACCACATGTGGCCCCCAGTGCTGAATCCACACTCTGATGTGATTGGGTCTGAGTTCAAGGGTCATGAGTTCAAGCCCCACATTGGGTATAAAGCCTACTTTAAAAAATGAAATAAAATAGGGGCATCTGGATGGCTCAGACGGTTAAACCTCTGCCTTCGGTTCAGGTCATGATCTCAGGGTCCTGGGATCGAGTCCCACATGGGGCTCTCTGCTCAGTGGGGAACCTGCTTCCCTCTCTCTCTGCCTGCCTTTCTGCCTATTTGTGATCTCTCTGTCAAATAAATTTTAAAAATCATTTAAAAAGTGAAATAAAATAAAATATAAGCTGGTCTGGTAGGTCTGGGTCCCTGTTTGCCACATTCCCCGTACCAAAGCTTCCCTGTGGCGTCAGTTACCATTCACCCTTGTGCTTAGACTTTTGATTTTTCTTTTTTCAAAATATTTTATTTATTTATTTGACAGAGAGAGAGAGATCACAAGTAGGCAGAGAGAGAGGAGGAGGCAGGCTCCTTGCCGAGCAGAGAGCCCAATGTGGGCCTCGATCCCAGGACCCTGAGATCATGACCTGAGCCGAAGGCAGAGGCTTTAACCCACTGAGCCACCCAGGCACCCAATTTTTCTTTTTTTTAAGATTTTATTTATTTATTTGACAGGGAGAGATCACAAGTAGGCAGAGAGAGAGGCGGAAGCAGACTTCCTGCCGAGCTGAGAGCCCAATGTAGGGTTTGATCCCAGGACCCTGAATTCATGATCTGAGCCGAAGGCAGAGGCTTTAACCCACTGAGCCAGCCAGGCGCCACTGAACTTTCGATTTTCCTGTCATCACGTAGGGAGAAAATGGAATGACTTCTCCGAACCACGTTTGGACTAAAGTAGGAAAACAAACTAGCCAAAGATGCTCTGGAGTTTCATGAACATAACAAAACAAAACATCAGAGAGATGATGTCCAACCTGCAAACACCATATGCTTATTGTCCCCCCCCCCAATCATGTGTCCTTGCGACCTGCTGGTCCCCTTTCGGCATTCAAGTGGGGGATGTTCAGATGCCCTCCCTCCAGGTGTACTTGTTCTGTACTCATTTATTCCTTAGGTCTTCATGGTGAGCCTGCTGTGTGCCAGGCTCGGTGCTGGGTGGGGGACCAGGGAGGGGCCTGCGAGGCTGTGGGGGTGCCTGCCCTCAAGGACTGATGTTGCAGTGAGGGAGACGAGTGGACTAGTCATGATCGAGCGGAATAACTAAATGGTGGCCAGTGCTTTGAAGGGGACAGTGGAGGGATGATGACAGACACGCAGGGAGAGTTGGAAGGAACCACCAGGCAGAGCTCCAGCAGCATGTGCATGGCCCAAGCATGTGCAAACATGAGGCGCGGGGGGAGGGGGGGACCTTGGCAGCCAAGGGCGAGAGTGGGCAGGGCGAGACCCAGGGCCTTGGGGAGGCTCTGGACTCGATGCTAGGGTGCTGGCCGTCAGCAGGGGAAAGCCGTGATCAGGTTCCTGGCCTCACAGCTGCAGATTCTAGAATGTGTTGCAGGGACTGGAGAAGGAACAGGGGTACCACAGGCGCGGCCGTCCAGGGGGATGTGGCCTGAGCTGGTCATGTTCCCTGAATCAGAACCGTTAGGGTGTGAGGGGCCAAGGCCAAAGTGGGTGCTTGAAGGGGGCAGCCTCTCTCAGAAGTTCCTGTCTTTCCGCCCCATGGAAGGAACCATCCCTGGGTCTGAACAATCTCTTCTTGTAGGACCTCCGTGCTTTGTGGGAGGGTCAGCCCGGAGCCTCAGCACCAACTGAGAAGCTTTAAAACAGAAAAGTTCCAAAAGATCAGAACGACTCAGTGCCTGTCGGCTCTGGCTGGTTGCGTGTCTGGGGCGTGTCCACGCAGCGGGCAGCTCATGGCTGCAGGGGGAGTCGGCTCTGGGTGGCCGTTTCCGGCGGCCTGCGTTGCCCGGCTCCAGGGGAGAAAGGCAAGGGGCACGGAAGTGTGTATGGTGTATACAGCAACTTACACGACAAAAACCCCACACATATTCATGCATCTATAAATAGAAGATGAAGTCAAAGCAGTCTCCAGGGGCAGAGTGGGGCACAGCCAAGGTCAAGAGCACTGATATGGGCATGGTACCCAAACTTTGCTGAAGGTTGGAATCATCTGGGGATCCTCAAAAAAACTGGTGCCGCCACGTGTACCACACCCAGCCCCACCCTCCTGCCCAAGGTAGGCTGATTTCACTGGTGTGGACGCTGGCATTCGGAAAGCTCTCCATTCTGATGGGCGTGTTGGAAAATCAGTGTGATTGCTGGTGTGGGGGCTGCCTGTGAACAAGGCCCAGGGCTGGGGGGCTGGGCAGGTAAACACTGCCCTGGGGATTCCGATGGCCTGCCTGCTGCTTGGACAAAGCGCCTGTGTGGACTTCCCCTGCTCCTGCCCAGGCCTGGTGGGGGGACGCAGGCTCTGAAGCCACTCGGCCTGGGGTCAGATCTCGGCCCTGTGCTCAGTGCCCCTCGGTGCCTTGAATGCTCATCTCATATGGTGGCTGGGGGAGGGTTGGGGGAAATCCGCAGGAAATCCGCAGGAAACGCGTGGCACGGGGTCTGGCCCGTGGCTAGCAGGCTGGGAACATTGGTGGCAGTTGTTCATTCCCTCGTTCTACAGGTGTTTATTGAGCAAGGACTGGGGACAGTCACCTGGCCAGGTGCTGGGAGGGAGAATATGTGAGAGACGGTTTTGTCCTTAGGGACCGAGCAGGTGTGGGGGTTGACACACAATAATTGTTCGGTACCATGTTGGGCAGTGGGGATTCTGGCCCTTTAAGCCCTTCATTGGTGTTGAAGATCGTGAATTTCCACTCAGCAAGGCCTGGAGGCCTAGAAGCCCAGTGTTCACTCTGCCTTGCGAACACAAAGCCAGCTGTGGACTCCAGCTCTTGGTTTGCGGAAGGGCAGTCGCTGAGCCCACGGTCCATGTGAGCCAACCCAAAGCGGCCTTGGGTTCTCAATTAATTCCTTGGTGCAAGTGTGAGGGAGATATTTCCTGGGGGTTCTTTTATGTTTTATTTTAATTTTTTAAGATTATTTATTTATTTATTTGACAGAGAAAAACACAGCGAGAGAGGGAACACAAGCAGGGGGAGTGAGAGAGGGAGAAGCAGGCTTCCCGCCGAGCAGGGAGCCTGATGCTGGGCTCTATCCCAGACTCCATCCCAGGACTGCGGGATCATGACCTGAGCCACGCAGGCGCGCCCCCTCCCCCCTCGGGAGTTCTTTTAAAATAAACTGGAGTTGGCTTTGCTCTTAAAATAAGTTTTTGTTTTAGGGACGCCTGGGTGGCTCAGTCAGTTAAGCATCTGCCTCTTCAGCTCAGGTCATGATCCCAGGATCTCTCTCTCTCTTTCTCTGGCAATTAAATAAATAAAACCTTAAAAAAAAATAAGTTTTGTTTTAAAAAATAAAAAATATGTGCACGCGTCGCAAAATTCCAAGGTCCCAGTGGCCAAGGAGTGTGAGCAAACTTCCCCCTACCTAGCTCCCCGGCCCCTTGCTGCTTGAGCGGAGGCCACCACTGTTGGGCCTGTGCCCCCTTCCTGCAGGCGTGACAGGTCCTTCCCATGTCCGCCCGTCGCCTTCCGTTGGTGGATCCCTCAGTTTTTCTTGGAGATGTTTCCATATGAGCACAGAGACCTGCCCAATTATTCTTAGCTGCTCAACAGAATTGCATCGTCGGGATTACAGGTCAGACAGCCATTTCTCTGCTGATGGACAGTTAGGTTACGTGGCTTCTTTACTCACGCCAAAGCCTGTTGCAGGAGCAGTTCTGCACACACGGCATGTGCATTTGTGCAAATATGTCTGTCAGATAAATACTTAAGTAGGGGAATTCCTGGGCCCAGGGTACCTGCGTTTTAAATTTTGTTTGCTGTTGCCAAATAAACTTTTTTTTTCTTTTTGATTTTTTTTTTTTAATTTATTTGACAGAGAGAGATCACAAGTAGGCAGAGAGGCAGGCAGAGAGAGAGAGGAGGAAGCAGGCTCCCCCCTGAGCAGAGAGCCCGACGCGGGCCTCGATCCCAGGACCCTGAGTTTATGACCTGAGCCGAAGGCAGAGGCTTTAACCCACTGAGCCACCCAGGCGCCCAAATAAGCCCTTTTAGAGACCAGGATCAAGGCAAGTACAGTGGAGTGGCTCAACCTTGAGGTCAAGGGTCCCTCGAGGCCTAGATGGGAACTCTTACTTGCACTGCTTTGGGGCCAGAGAGGGAGGAGTACCTGTGTCGCCTCTTTGGGAAGTGGGTTGTCTCTGAACATGTCAGGGTCCTTCCTGGGCCCAGCTCGCAGGGCCTTTCGACCATCACTGCAGCCCTCCCATCCTGCGCACAGAGACGAGGCTGCTGTTTCTGTCCTCTGTCAGGATGGTGGAAAAGTGGACACTAACATTAAAAAGACTTTTACTTTGCTGTCATCTGAAGGGACCTCCACAGCCGCTTCGGGAGAAGAGGTGACATTCCTGTTGCCGTGCCCAGGGCGGGGCAGGCCCCACGGTCCTTGGGCCACTTCATTTTCCCCGGGTCTGCCCTTGGGAACCCCTGGCCCTGCCTGGCTGGAGGAGACCCCAGGGCAGGGGGCAGGCAGCAGGCTTGGCGTCAGGAAAATCTGAAAGCCCGCCCTGGAACTTGGTGTGGCTGCAGGTGGATGTCCTCTGGCTGGCACTGTGATGTGACTTGAAAAATGCTAAGTAGTTGCCAAATTCTAAAAAGGGAGAGTTTTCTCCTTTTTTAGAAAAAGCCAAAGTTTGGCTTCTCTAAAAGTGTTGCAACAGAAGATACAGGTCTTCAGTGGCCCTGTTCCTGGCCTGGCTGAATGGACCTTGCGCTTTCCTGGGAGAATTCTCAAGTATTTGCGTGCATGTGCGCACGTGTGTGTAAACAGCCTTTTTGCAATATAACACATACAACTGTACAATTAAAGCGTACAATTTAATGGCTTTTTGTTTATTCGGAGTTGTGCAGCGATCAGCCCGAATCAATTTTAGAACATTTTCATTACTCCCAGAATAAACCCTGTACCCCTTAGATCCTGCTCCCTGATGCTCCTCATTGGTCTACTTTCTGTCTCTGTAGATTTCCCTGTTCTGGACAATTCATATATGCTTACATTTTATTTATTTAAAGGTTTATTTATTAGAGAGAGAGAGCATGAGTGGCAGGGAGTAGAGGGAGAGAGAGAAGCTGACTCCCCGCTGAGCACAGAGCCCCATGCGGGGCTGGGCTTGATCCTACAACCCTGAGGTCATGACCTGAGCTGAAACCGAGGATCAGACACTCAACCAACCGAGCCACCCAGGCGCCCCATATCCTTGTGTTTTAAAGCCACATCAGCCTGCAGACAGGCTTGTTTGGCTGCCATACTGTTTTAACTTGGCGGGTTTTGAATTCTCAAATGGAGAAAGTTTGCATTAGTTCCTGGGTCACTGTCTGTCTCAAACAAAATGGGTTTGGCCCCTTCCCCCCCCTGGTTCAGTCTGCTGGAGTCAGGTAGCAGCTGCCCTCTCTGGAGGGGGAACAGGTCTCCTGTTAGCCCCAATCCCCACCCCTCCCTCTTGTCTGTCTGCCTGAAATCTGAATATAAGCTGCCGTTCATTATCCTGTGCGTGCTGCTGTGTTTCTTAGAGTAAAGTTGAAGGTCTCTTTTAAAAGTAAGAAACTGAGAATAAGCAGTGTGCAGGAAACATACTCCCTGTATTCCTTTCCTGCCTGGCTTCTGTGTCCCTTGCATTGGAATGTGGAGCCCCCGGTAGGGTCCCAGTCACACTTGTCTTTCGTATGCGTTTGACATCTCACCAAGAGTAACCCAGAGAAATTACTTCAGTGATCCTTCTCAGCTTCCATCTCAAGATAGAGTCTGAGGATTGTTTTTCCCCAACTCTGAAATGGGAAACCAAGGCACAGAGAGGTCAGAATGTAGTTAAGACCACACAGCCTAACACACAAGGGTGGGACTAAGAGCAGTCTGGGCTGCTATTCTCAGGCTGTAGCCCCATTTCTGCCTCCTTCCCTTGCTTGTTTTTCTTTCCTTCCCTGCTCCCTCTGTCCCTCCTTTCCTGTAAGAGGTATTCTCTGGGTGCTGTACTGGTAGCAGATCGGGGTCGGTGACAAACCAGTCTTCGCAGCTGAGAGCAACCACTCTGTTATGGTGTGTGCTTTTGCAGGTGTGCCGGGCTCACCTGAGCTGTTCTGTCGCCATAGTGCGGGCGGGGCTTAGTTGGGGGGCTGCATTCTGCTGGGGTGCGTTCACATGGTCTTACTCAAGTCAGGCGCTTGGTGCTGGCTGGGCATCTCGGTCCTCCACACGGCCACTCTTGTCCTGCGGCCTCTCCGGCAGGATCGCCGGGACTAATTCACATGACTATTGCCTTCCAGGAGGGTGAATCAGATGCTGTGAGGTCTCTTGACGTCACAAAGCATTGCTTGCACTCGTTTTATTGGTCAGAATACGTAAGATGTTAGACAGTGATGCAGGCTGAAGAGAGAAATAAGTTGGGACAGGACAAGGAGTGGTAGAGACTGTGAGGCCAGGGAAGGCCTCACTGAGGAGACACGGTTGAGCAAAGGCTGAAAGGAAGTGTGCAGTAAGCTTTGTTGATAATGGGAACAGTAGGTGCAAAGGCCCTGTGGTGATGATGTGGTTGGTATAGTTGATGGGGAGTGAGCTATGGGCAGTGTGGTTGGAGAACAGATGGAGGGTCCAGATGTCATAGGGCTGGCGGGGCGTCTCTTAGGTGAGTGTGCTGAGGGAGGGGGGGACTTTTTTTTTCTAATTAAGATATAATTCATGTAACAAAACATATACCATTTTAAAGTATACAGTTCAGTGGTTTTAAGTGTATTCACTGTGTTGTGCAAACATCACCATGACCTCGTTCCAGAGCATTTTCTTGCCCCAAGAAAGGAAGCCCACGACCATTAGCACTTCTTCCCTCATTCTCCCGCTGCCAATTTTTTTTTAAAGATTTTTTATTTATCTGAGAGAGAGAAATACAGCTAGAGAGGGAACACAAGCAGGGGGAGTGAGAGAGGGAGAAGCAGGCTTCCCGCCGAGCAGGGGGCCCGATGTGGGGCTCGATCCCGGGTCTCCAGGATCATAACCTGAGCTGAAGGCAGACACTTTGCCAACTGAGCCACCCAGGCGCCTGCCACATAGTGTTTCCATAGCGTGGACATGGCACATTTTGTCTGTTTATTCATCACTTGATGGACTTGAGTTGGTTTCACTTTTCGGCTCTCATGAGTAATGCACATGTTTTTGTGAGAACATCGTGCGTCCAGTTCCCTGGGCCCTGTGGCTGGGTCGTAGGGTAATTCTGCATTTCACCTTCTGAAAGAGAGCTACACTGGGCGGCGCTGGGTCACATGCAGTGGTGCGGCAGGGTCCAGTGGCCTCTGGCACTCGGTGGCATTTGTCATCATCCAGTTTTGCAGCTGTAGCCGCTGTGGTGGCCGGGAGACGTAGGGTGGGAGATGTCCAGCTGATGAGGGCTTTGGTTGTGATGGGGTTTTTCAGAGGAGTAGACTGACGCAGGGCCTAGTGAATGAGGACTGTACCCCGGCAGCGAGGGGACGAACAGAGTGGTGGGCTTCGAGCTACATTCCGAAGGTGGCACAGACAGGACTTGCAAACATGCTGGATGGGGTGGGCTGAGAAGGGCAGGTGCGTCGAGCATGCCCCAGCTATGTGGCCTGAGCAATGGACAACAGAGTTTCCACTTGTTGAGGTGGAGAAGCCCACGGTGGGGGGTCTGCTTGTGGGGTTTTGGTGCCCGTCACTTGGGGGCAGGGGCTGGCCCGGTTTTGGTTTCCTGGCATGCCCGGCGGGGAAGCTTGGGTTGGCACTTTGGGAAACTGATGTAAGGAAGTAGAATGCCCACCTGCCGTCCCCCCTGGCCACATCCCGAGTGTCACTCTAGGCAAGCTGTTTGCTTTCTTTCCCCGGGAGTGCGGCAGTTTCTGCCCAGGGACCTGCACAGGAGGGCGAGGGCATTCGTTTTTCTGATGGGCTGGTAAACAAGGCGTGTGGGCTGCAGCCGGCAGGACTCTCATTTCTGAGGTCACTTAGGGGATTATCTTGAGAGAAAATTGTCCTGTGCATGATTTGTGGGCATGGCGGGTTGCCTAATCCCGAGCTCCTTCCTGTTGGTCGGGAACGTCTCTGGGCCTGTTCCTCCTTAGCTGGCTGGTCAGCAAATGCTTTCTCGGCTCTCTCCTGCTTTGGGGCCCTGTCCCAGGAGGTGGGGGGAAAGGTGGGGGACGGAGACCATAGCTGACAGCAATAAAGGGGACACACTTCTCCCTCTCCAAAGAGCCTCTTGGTAGTTACAGACTTTGGCTCTGGACTCGGAGTTTATTAGCTGTGTGTCCTTGAGTGAGTGACTTAAGCTCTCTGGTCCTCCGTTTCTCAATTTATAAATGGGGAAATTGTAGCACCTGCTGCATAGAGTTCTTGTGAGAATCAAGTGAAATAATCCATATATAGCAATTATCCATTGTTTTTATTATCTAGCAAGAGAGATACACAAAGCAACCACTTACACTCACCTACAGTGTGTCAGCCCTCTCTCAACTGATTTGACCACTTCCATTATTTGAGATTAACCTCCTAACACCTCTGCCAGACGGCTGTGGTGGTTGGTGTCACGGGGGAGCCGACCGAAATGCTGAAGTCAAACCCATGAATTAAGGTCCCACGGCTGGCCAAGGAGAAGACGGGATTTGAACCCGAGACCAACTAACCTCTCCTCAGAACACTGCAGGGTAGGGTGAAATGTGCATCCTCTGAGCAAAGAGCTTCAGGCCCTTCCGGGGAAGGGGACAGCCCATCCAGCCGGGGTGAGGGCATCCGTGTCCCTCTGCTGGTGTTGCCTACCTCAGCAGGTCTGGGGGCTGAGGGCTGGGGTGTCTGCGTCTGTGCTTTGAAGGGAGCCTCCCCCGCCCATCTGTGCCCTTCTCCCATCTCATCCCTCCCTCCACGAGCAGAAGGAAGTGACCATCCTTCCTATCTCCCATCTCTATAGCCTCTTGCCTCCTTCTTCCCTCCTTGGCGCATTAAGGGCTTCTTTCCCTATGATCCTACTTTTGGGGGGTGGAGAGAACTTCCTGTGTGTCTCTCAGTCCTCCCTCTGCTCTGGCCCTGTCCCTGTCAAACCTCCCCCGTGCAGGCACAGAAATAGTCCCAGCTGTGAGATGAAGGTTCCAGAGTTTAAAATTGCAGCTTGATACTATTTTTACTCCAGCCGGAAAGATGGTTTTTTTGCACAGCCATTTATTTTGTTGTGGTGGTAACAGCTCCTGCCGCGGGCCGCGGGCCCTGGCGGGGCGTCAGCCTCTCTGCTGGGACAAGTGGGCGATGGGAGGAGCCTTCGGGTGTTGGGGCGCAGGTAGCAGGCCTGCCCAGGAGTGTTTGGTGTCTGGCCCGGTAAACCGGAGCACATGGCTCACATTCTCAGCGAACTTTCCTCCCAAATGCCTGGTCGTTACAGAAACAAAACCAAACCAAGAAACAGGTGTGTTAGAAGCCATGAACGCAGTACATACTTGAGGGGGAGAAAAAGGTTCAAGCCAAGTTTTGCACAAATCATTTAAATAGGGTTGTAGACTGGCAGACCCTCTCACGGTCACGTTGGCTTGGCCCGTGCTTGGCAGGACACGAATCGTGCTGCCATTTAAAAATTGGGACATTTTCCATAACATTACAGTTTCTGGCTTCCCTTGGAAAATGGAAGGCTCTGGCAGCCCCAAGTCTGTGTTTACTGATGGCTGCTGGCTCTACTAGATTTGGGCAAGCACTTTTCAGATGGCCGCAAAGCCCCGGCGGCCTGCTTTACTCCTCGATGTCACTCATGACATCACTGCTCAGTCCTGGTAACTCAATGTTTGGACCCTTCAGATAACAGAAAGCACTTGAGTCTCCCTTGCCAGACACTGTTCCCCAATTCCTACTCCCCAGGGCCAAGGAAGAGCCATTAATAGGTTGCCAAATAAACCCCAGGAAGCCCAGTTCAATTTGAATTTCAGATTGAATGATCATTTAGTGTAAGTAGATCCCCTAACTATTAACAGTTTGGTCTGTATGGTTCCAGGCCTTTCTAGTAATTCACATACATCCTTCATGTGTCATTATGAGGATGGGTTTCTCTTTCCACTTCTTCTGCATCTTTTGGTAACTCTCTGTGGTGTGTGTTAGGGGGCGTTTCTCATGGTGTGGAAGAGCTTTGAGGCTGTTGACTCAAGCCCAGTGGACTCAAGCCCCCCTTTTCAAAATCTCTCCTGGCCCCCCCACTTGCTACCTGTGCAACCTCGAGCAGGCCTCCCTCACCCCTGAGCCTCAGTTTCTTCATCCGAACAGTGGGATGATAAGGGCAGCTTTGTCCTGTTTCCTGCTAGTTTTCATTATCTCCTCTCTTGTGAGATGTGCACGGAGTGGATGGGCGGTGGTGGCTTTAACCAGGCCTCCTTCCGCAGGCGTCAAGATTGCCACCAGCTTATCACGATTTTAAATGGGGCCAGGAGAGATTTTGAAAAGGGAAAGGAGGTCTGCAGGGAATTGGGCAGCTAATCCTAAGATTTAGTTTGCTTTTTTTTTACAAAAAAAGTGAAGGGCGTTTGTCTCCCTGGAAACCACTCGCTAATCTCCAGGATATTGTCTCTTTTCAGGCGAAGGAGGTGGAGGAGACCATCGAGGGGATGCTCCTCAGGCTGGAAGAGTTCTGCAGCCTGACTGACCTGGTGAGTGTCTGCCTGGGAGGCAGGGATTTAGGGCCAGGCCAGACTCCACGCCCTTCCTGGAGTTTTCTGGGGAAGCCATTTTGGTGGTGATTTAGCAACTAGAAGGAATGGGGCAGCAGCCAGCGGTGAGAGGAAAGCCATGCGCACACTCTCTCTCACTCTCTCTCGCTCTCTCTCAACACCAAAGCTTCCTGAGGCGGCCATCTTGATAACGCCCATCCCCCCAGATGGCTCTTATTCCACTGAGGAGCCCGGACTGGGCCACCAGGTGGCACTCTCGGGCACCGATGCAGGGAGCCTTGCAGCGGGGATGCTAAGACTATATTTAACTTTCCTTCTCTCTGAGCGGTCCGCCAGGCAAACATGGAGACTGCCAGGAAATGGCTTCAGGCCGTCAAGGCCTAGAGGAGCCTCTAGCTCAGGCTGTTCCCCGAAGCAGGGTTAGACATCAGGTTCCTTCCCGAATCCTTTTGCAGTCTCGGCTTTTGCCTCCTACTCTGATCTGTTGGATCAAATCCCCTCGAGGAGGTGGAGGAGAAGATGGAAGATGGTGTCTTAGGCCCAGAAGACAAGGTCTCCACTCCAAATTCTGTAAAAATCTCCCCTAGATCCTTGTGTCCCCAGGATTGTAGCCAGCCAGGCATGGGGGCCTGAGGAGCAGTGATAGAATTTTCTGGAAACTCTCAGCAGCCTGGGTTTAAGGCTTCTGCCCAAAGGCCCAAAGAGTAGAGCTCCAGATTATGGTTGGGCCCTGTCTGTCCCACAGCAGAGGAAGCCCAGCTGAACACAGTGAGGTAGATTTGTGTCTCTTCAGCACATGTCTGAAGAAGTGCTTGTGAGAGCCCAGGGGTATAACAGTAACACAGCCTTGGACACTTATCGAACACCTGCTTGGTGCCAATGTGTTTTCCGTGTCACCCCATTTCTTCTTGAGGCAGTGCGGGACGATGGGCACCATGTCATCCCCATTCATTCGACAGACCTACCTTGTGTCATCCTCTGGGACACAACAGCAAACAAGATAGGAATGTCCCCAAGAGCGCCGGTGTGCGTTCCTCTCTTGAGAACCAGTTTTCTAGTTTGGGTGTAGGTCCAGGTGGAAGCTGGATAATTAGACAGATGGTTGATCGATTGTTTTTTTTTTCTTAAGACTTTATTTGCGAGAAAGAACAAGAGAGGGAGAGAGAGAGAGAGAGAGCATGCACACAAGCAGGAGGAGGAGTGGGGGAGAGGGAGACTCCTCACTGAGCAGGGAGCCTGACATGGGGCTGGATCCCAGGACCCTGAGATCATGACCTGAGCTGAAGGCAGAGGCTTAACCAACTGAGCCACCCAGGCGCCCTGAGACAGACTTTACACAGCCCAGGTAGTCCCTCCTTCATCACCCGCCATTGGGTACCTTCCCTGACGGGCATCCTGGTGAGCCCAAGCATGCAAACAGGGTCAGCTCTGCCTCCATTCCACCCCCTCCAGGAACCCTCTATGTGTGACTTGGGCTGTCACCCAGGGTTGACACACCAGCCTGAAGGTGTGTTCAGGGGGCAAAGGGAGACTGCAAAGGTTTTGAAGAGGGAGAGAGGGTCTAGAAGGAACTGGGCACATGATCCTAAGACTTAATTTGCTTTTAAAAAAAAAAAAAATGAAGAGCAGAGGCGTTAAATTCTGCCTGGGAAATTGGAAAAGCTTTGCAGAACAGGTGGTGATTAATTTGGGGCTTGAAGAAGGAACAGAAAGAATTCAGCCGCTGGGGAGGCGAGCATCCAGGCAGAGGCACCGACCCGTGGGTATGGTGTGCTGGGCACGGTGTGGACTGTGGGGGCCCACAGGCAGGGGGCGGATTTAGAAGCTGGGTGGACTGGTGACCCAGGGACACTTTGTTCTCAAGTTCAGCCGTCCTCCTCCTTGAAAGGAGACCCACTCTCTGCCTGAGGGGTGAGTGGAGGCCAGGGTGTCAGGCAGCGCTGACAAGGCCCTCCCCTAACTAGAAGCCTGGAGATGCATTTATGCAAAGATTTTAAGACTGAGATCACTCACATGACCCATGGACCCAGTCCTGCCTGCAGATATGTTGGATGTTTCTGGAAAGAAAAGAAAAAGGAATTTGCTGCTGGCATTTATAGAATGTCATGCAAAAAAAAAAAAAAAAAATCAGGATTTCTGGCTTCTTTTGGAAGAGCAAAGATCTGGCTCCCTGGGGGTGCTTGGTCCCACCTGGCCAGCATCAGCGAGGGGGCAGAGTGGCCACCCCACTGCGGACAGTAGTGCGTGAGCTCTCCAGCCGGTCACCGTCCACTGCTCCTCTGGGGCTCCCCGACTCCATGGCCACCTGCCAGGCACATCCATCACATGCTTGTGTGTTTTATGGCAGAGTATGTTTCTCTGTACTTTGGGCTCTACCGAAAGCAGGCAAACGAAACCAGACCCAGACAGTCCTGTGTTTCAAGAAAGGGAAGAGAGTGGGTTTCCCAGGGGAGGGAGGACCATTTCTTGCATTTATATGTAAATAAGTATGCCTGCGTTAAGAGAATGTGTCACGTACGATGCTTTTGTGGCCTCTGCCCCAGTGCTCAATGCTGATGAGGATGACGGAAATCCTCCTGCCCCGATGGCTGAGGCTCAGTTTACCCGGAGAGAGGTGTCCAGCTCTCAGCCTTGGGTGGGGACCTCCTTTTCTCTTTTGATCCAAGCTAGGAATGAGTAGGACCTCTGGGGAGCAGGTGATGTCACATCGACACCGTCCCCCAGGTCCCTGCGTTGGCCTTTGGAAACACTGATCACAGTAGAGGTCCGAGGGAGGCCAGGCTCCCTGGTGCACAGTCCAGAGAGAAGCCACTCCATTTCCGATCAAACCAGGCTATTAGGAACAAGAGTCTGACTTCCTTTCTGATGCATTAACTCCACCGCCAGCCTGTCCTTGATCACTCTATGTGACTGGAATTCACCACCCTGTGCCCGCCACCTGTTTATTTATTTATTTTTTTAAGATTTTATTTATTTGACAGAGAGAAACACAACCAGAGAGGGAACACAAGCAGGGGGAGTGAGAGAGGGAGAAGCAGGCTTCCCACCGAGCAGGCAGCCCGATGTGGGACTCGATCCCAGGTCTCCGGGATCATGACCTGAGCCGAAGGCAGTCACTTAACCAACTGAGCCACCCAGGCGCCCCTCGCCACCTGTTTAGACCTTAGATATAATGCTAGTCGCTTTCACTTTGAGCTCTGACTCTTCCTGCTGTGGGCCCTTGGGCACAGCATGTCCCCTCTCGATGCCTTTCTTTTCTCTTCTGTGAAACGGACATAATGGTCCTGGTTATCTATGGCTGCGTCAAACTACCCCAAAGCTTAGATGTCAAACAACAACCAGTGTAGTTTGTGGGCCAGGGCAGGGCACAGGCCGCCTGTTGGGGCACGGATGTCCAGGGGACATCTTCCAGGGTGGCTCCTCCTCTCACCTCTCTGACGTCTGGGCTGGCAGGACTGGGTGGCCGGGGACTGGTTGGTGTGACTTCCTCCCGGGTGGCCTCTGCTTGGGGCTAGCTTGGGCTTCTGCAGCATGGCATCTGGCCTCCCGAAGCAAGCGTTCCAACAGATGGGAAATAGAAGCTGCCAGCTCTCTGGAGGGTTCGGTAGGAAACTGACACGGTCTCACTTCTGTCCTATTCTACTGCTCAAAACAGTCAGGTAGCACACCCAGATCCAAGGGGAGAGGACACAGACCCCATGTGTCCATGGAAGGAATGGAAAGAATTTGTAGCTCTCTTTAATCTGCAAACGGTGTCCTCCTAAGACTTATGGTGCAGACTGGAGGTGGAGATGCGGCCATTATGTCCTCTAGACTGACCACAGTGAAAAAGACTGACAGTACCAAGTGTGGGCAAGTGTGGAGCCCAGAGACGCTCGCGTGCTGACGGAAATGCAAAATGGCACAGCCGCTTAGGAGGCAGTTTGGCAGATACTTACAGAGTCACACGTGCGCTGGCCCCACATACCAGCAATTGTGATGAGAGGTGATTCACCCAAGAGAGATGAAAACGGGAATCCACAAAGACCCTCACACGAATGTTCACAGCAGCTTCGTTCTGATGTCCCAAACCAGAAGCAGCCTGAATGCAAAAGAATAAAGTGGTCCAAGCGTCATGGGTGCTTCTCACAGACATGAAGCCCGCTGAAAGGAGTCGGACACAGTGCCCGGGGCAGAAGCCGGATCGTGGTTCGCTCCAGGAGGGAGGATGGTCGTGGCCGGAGTCTAACGGGGTTACACGGTGTTCTACACATTGGCCGGGGTGACCTAGATGTGGACACACACACATGTTCACCCGCTGTCCATTTAGGGTCAGAGCCCTTCGCCAGCTATCATTTCTTATGTTCAGTAAAAAAATAATTGCTTAGCAGGGTGCCAGATCTATATGGGGTGACCCATGCGTGGTGGCTCCTGAGGTCACCACTGTCGTCATCAGGGCACCAGAAGGTCATGACCCTGAGGAGGATTTGTATGGCCTTCAAGTCAGTGCCCCCCTGGAGTTTGGGCACCTTGTCTGGGCCCTCAGAACCCCACCCCTGGCAGGGAGCAGGCTCTTAAATGGATGGAGAGAATTCCTTCTTGGCTCTGCGCCAGCACTTGCATTTGGCGTTGGTGTGTGTTCTGGGGTCAAGTGCATTTGGCTTTCTTTCCTGGAGCCTCGAATCATCCTGGACAGCCATCTTTGCTCAGTGATAAGCCCCACATCTGCTGGCCGACTCTGGGGAGGCAGGAGACTAGGCTGGGGAAGGGTAAGCCAGGTCCTTGGGCCAATGAACCTGGCTGGGGGTTCGTCCTGGCAGAGGCTTAGCCCATATTGATTCTTCGCTGACCTCTCTTTGCTCAGATGTGTGACATGATTGTGTGAAGTGGGTGTGAGGAAAGAAACGTCTGGCTTCCCTTTGACTCCTCTGTAAGAAGAGCGCGCACAGGGCGGCCACAGCCACCATGCTGGGGAGACTCTAGGGAGCGGTGGAGACTGTGGTTAATCAAAGGGGGCAGCTGTCACTTAGCTCAAGCTGATTGCTGTCACATGGGACGTGGACCCAGGGTGGCCAGGTCCTCTGGTTTTTCACAAAAAGCTGGAAATCTGTGCTTCTAAGGGAAATAGCCTTCATTTTAGCCTGGTATGGGTACGCTTTAGTTTTTCAGGAGTGATGTGAGCTGAGTCTGCAAGGCCCCCCAGAACACGCATGCAGATTTCTGGTGTCGCCGGTGGCCTCCGACCACCCTGGACAGGAGCCTGCCATCTCCTACTTGATAGCCCTGTGACCTCGGGCCAGCTCATTTCATTTCCCTGTCTTTGCTTTGTCCTCAGCCAGGAAAGGTTGAAGATAAAATCGTTTCTGATTCACAGGGCCCATTCTCAGCAAGTGGCAAAGGTTCATGGAGCACTGGCGTTGTGCCTTCCCACCCTTATTTCCGCCTTCCAGGTCCCAGCACACGGGGGAACCACAAGAAAGGTTTGCAGGCCTTTCAGACCCCAAGGCTTACTCTCTACTTCCCCCCACGCACAGGCAGCCCCCCATCCGGGCAGTTGTAGATGGCGCCCCATTGCCCAGGATTCCTGTAAGCAGAGAGGTGTCTTCAGAGAGGACCTTCTTGCCTGGCCCCAGACCCTCTCTTCCCTGGGCTCCTTCAGAGCTAGAGGAGGGGAAGGATGTGCGCTAGGACTGTCCTCTCTGCAGCATTCCCTTCTTTCCCGTGAGTGGGTCACTGGGACCAGGCTCTCCTGATTTTCTTTATTCTCACCCTAATCGTTTCTTTAGAAATTAGCAGAAAGAAAAGATTTGCATTTGGTTCACCATATTCTGACCCTGCCATGAGTTATCTGCTCTTGGTTGCATCACTGAACCTTGAAGATTTCTCCAGAGTTTAGCCTTCTTGGGGGGATGGGTATTCATCTAGAGATTTGGCCTTGGGGGATGAAAGGGGAGATAGTGAGGGCTTTTCCCCCCATCGAGGATGAAAAATGCAGGTGCCCATGGGAGCTAGGAAGGACCTGGACCTGGAGTGAAGGGGGTTGGGGTGAGGCATTAGGGATGGGTGGTGATTGTGTCACCAGAGAGCTCATGCCCCACCTGGGAGCAGCGCCTGGGAGACACGGGCCCAGTGTTGACACTTTGTTAGACACTTTGTTAAGCCCTACTTAATCACTTCAACATCTTAAAGCCATATTTCTATATTTCATTTTTTGTTTTGTTTTGTTTAGACTTTATTTATTTGACAGAGAGAAACACAGCCAGAGAGGGAACATAAGCAGGGGGAGTGAGAGAGGGAGAAGCAGGCTTCCCGCGGAGCAGGGAGCCCGATGCAGGGCTTGATTCCAGGACCCTGGGATCACGACCCAAGCTGAAGGCAGATGCCCAACAGCTGAGCCACCCATGTGCCCCTATATTTTGTGTTGCAGTAGTTTTAGATTAACAGGAAGCATGCGGAGATGGTATAGAGGCTCCCCGCCCCTCAGCCAGCCTCCCCCCGAGGCCAGTAACCTCACATGGCCACAGTTCCCTTCATCAGAGCTGAGAAACCAGCAGGGGCGTGTCGCTGCTCACCCAGCTCCGTTCTTCTGCAGGCTCCCCACTAACGTCCTCTTTCTGGTCCCAGATCCCACCTTGCGTTCAGTCATCCTATCCACTTGGTCTCCTCCTCCATGACCTCTCTGTCTTTCCCAGCATTTCACGATCTTGGCGGTTTTGCGGAGCCCTGGGCAGGTATTCTGTAGAAGACCGTCAGCTTGGGTTTTTCTGATATTTTTCTGGTGGTTGGACAGGGGTGGAGGGTTTCTGGAGACAATCTGCAGAGCTAAGGTGCCTTCTCGAGACATCATGTCAGGCACATGGCCCCCGCGGTCCCCTTCCCGTAGCCTGTGTCCCATTGTTTCTTCCTGACAGACTTGCGTGGGTTCATCTTGTCCTTCGGGTTATAATCCCTTATCGCCTTATGTATTCTGTCGTCCAGGTCATTCCAGCTTTGGCCATTTGGCTCTTTCTGATTGGCTCCTGCGATCCCTTGACAAGCCCCATCCTCTATCTTTGTAGATACTCCCTTAACCGAGTGCCTGGCTGGCCCTGTCAGGCCCTGTCCTCCATGGAGCAGGCAACTCTTGATCCCAGGGTGGTGAGTTCGAGCCCCATGCTGGGCATAGAGATTACCTCACAAAAAAACTTTACAAACTGCAGACACTCCCTTACGTTCTGCCAGTGGATGGTGCTCCAGCGGCTTGTTTTCCCTGCCCCAGCTCTAGACTCTCCTAAGAGACCTGCTTGAAGCTTAAAGTCGGAAGTTAAGTCAAATTAAAAAAAAAAAAAATCAGGCACTTTGCGAGCCACACGAGGTGCACGTATGGGCCCCATCTAGTCAGAAATGGTCATGTTTAACCTCCAAAACATTCTTTCAAGAGAAGTACTTATGTGGTCCCCATCCTATCGGTCTTATAGACTAGGAAACTGAGGCACAGGGAGGTCAGGGCAGAGATAGAGGCCAGGTGGCATGACGCTGGATGCCAGCCTCTCAGGACCTGTCTGTGCCCTTGTGGGGTCAGGGAGGCGACTCAGAGCCAGGTGCCCGGGGAGGTGGCAGCACCGTGACCAGAGGAGGGGAACCAGGAACGGGGTGGGGGCAGGTATGAAGTGTCATCCTGCAGGGCGACAGGAGCAGAATTCCAGGAGAACCACAGGAAACCTCATATATCTAGGCCCGAAAAGGAGGAAAAACAGATACAGTTTTCCCATCATTTTTGAAATTAAAATTTTGTGTTGAGTTGTCACTGTGTTATCGTGTTAGTTATTTCTTACTGGTTCACACACTGTCCCAAAACTCTCGGTCCTTACTACGTGGCAGCGCGTGGGGGACGGGAGTCTGTGCGGCCACGCTGGGCGGTCCCTGGGGTCCTGCTTACACGGGCTCCTGGCAAGGGGTCGGTTCGGCCAGGGCAGGACTGTGTCCAGCAAAGTCAGTGGTTGCGTGGCCTCGGTTCCACACTGGCAGGGGACTGGAGGCTGCCCTATGTCCCTAGCCACATGGGCCTCTCTGCCATGGCAATTGACTGGTGACAAAGAGGCCAAGTGAGAGAGAAGATGGGGGAGAGAGGGAGGGGCAGCCTTGCCCCAGAGTGACCTCTGTCCTTTTGGCTGAGTCCTCTCTGTTATAAGTGAATCTCCAGGGCCAGTTCATAGTCCAGGGGAGGGGATCCCACAGCGGGTGTGAATACAAGTGTGAATACAGCAGATGTGAATACCAGGAAGCAGTGGTCACTGGGACCATGTCAGAAGCGCACGCATGAGCCATGCCAAGCACTTCTGCGTTCTCTCCTCACTGCGCACTGAGGAAGCAAGAACTGCTTGTCTGTGACTGCTTCACTGTCTGGAGAAGCAAAGCAGGGCTCAGAGAGGTGCAGTGACTTACCCAAGGTCACACAGCTCATGGGGATAGACCTGAACTCAGACACCAGGCTGAGTCCTGCATCCAGCTCCTAGTGTTCCCACTGGTGTTCTCTGACTGTCCCCACCACACCTCACGCCAGCGTGGCTTTGGAACTTGGCTGAAAACAGATTCCCAGCTGATCCCAGATGGGGAGGGTCCTGAGAATCCACATTGGATGGGTCTCAGGGAATGCTGATGCTCCCTAGCATCTGAGAGCAACATTTACCACCTCCGTGCTCTGTAAGGAGGTGCTAGCATGGAGATGGCTTCTCTCTCTCACACCGAGGGGTTAGGCTCAGTCCTTTGGCTCTTGAAGAAAATTGAGGCCTTGGTGTCCGATTTCAGTGATGAAGGGAAGCGTGTGGCTTCAGAAAGGTCACACATACTTCTGGAGCCCTGCCAAGCAGAAGCAGTTGAAACTTAAATGAGATGCTGTGTGTGGGGAATGCTTAGCAACGCCGTCAACAGCCCGGGCACCCTTGGATCCACAAAAGCTGTGGTTTTCATTCACATTATTAATGAACATCAGTAATCAGTAGCAACCTATTAGTATTATTAATTTTAGTGCAGTGAAAACTTCTCTCAGCTTGGGTTTCCAGAAGAGATTCTGCTGCTTTCCATTTACTCCATTTGAGTGGTTTGGGAAATGGGACTCTTTTGTTGGGAGGGTGTCGTCAGGTGTTTATGAGGGACCCGGTTGGTGGGTCAGTAAGTTGAGTGGGTCTGGGGCCCGAGAGGTGGTGGGCTTAGCCCAGGATGCTGGGCTATTCCTGGGCTCATCCCTCATCCCCGTGTAGAATGCTGCAGGACATCGTGGCCGTCCACAAGGTCTCGGCAAACCCCAGGCCAGCCAAGAGCCTGATGAGCTCTTTTGTTTCTTGCAGATCAGGAGTGACACTTCACAGATCTTGGAGGAAAACATCCCGCTTCTTCAGGCCAAAGTGACAGAAATGCGTGACATCTATGCCAAAGTGAACCAGCTAGAGGTGAGCCTGCACTCAGGAGCTTTCTTTGCAAGATCCGTGGGCTTGTTCTGGGTCTTTTGTCCTCTCTTCCGAAGCGCTGATCTGACCTCGAGCATGACCCAGTGCAGGGGGTTGTTGGTAAAAGAGGGTCTGCGCTGACGTGGAGCTTTTAAAAATGTGACAAATATGAATTTATGTAAAGTACCCCACTTAAAAATTAGAGTACTTTTTCTAAATAAAAACCTGACTTTTAAGCTGCTTTTGGAAATTCAAAGCTTTGATAGCACTTAGCCCGCATTTCTTTAAATACTTTAATCTCAAGGTTTATTTCTTGATGTATAAATACATAAAGCATACACATCGTAAGTGTACAGCTCAGTGAAGTTTTACACACATGAAGTCCCGTGAGGATGACCCAGATTGAGAAGGAGAACATTTCCAAGCCATGGGCTGTGTTTTTGTAGACACCCTCAGGTGGGGTGCGTGTTCTGGCACTTGCCACAGTCCCCACTGTGCCCTGTTGCCTCACTGCTGACTTACCTCACTCACCTGCATCCTATTTGTGGGAGCCCCGGGGGAGGGGCTCCTTGCATTACAAAGTCGGCACCCTCCCTGTCCCATCTCCCAGAAGAGGAGCATAAACTCCAAGAGGGAAGCTCCTTGGTTCCCACCACTAATGCCTTGAAGCTGAGACTTTTGTTGGCATCCGCTGGAGCCCAAGCTCTTCATCGTCCTGGGCCCCTCAGCCTGGGGTCCTGGCCCCTTACACTGTGAAGAGTCCGGGAGGCTGGGGGGAGCTGGCCCCTTAATTGTGGTCGCCTGGCCAGAGGGGACAGGAGCCCCTCCGAGCCATGGAGGAAGGGAGTGTGGCCATCCACGCTGGGGTTAGCAGAGAGTTAACATTCTTTACAGCAGAGAACGAGGCAGGAATATAATTAAAACTTTGCCCTTGGAATAGCTGATTCATTTGAATTTTATTCCACACGTTTGACAGAGGAAAGAAAATGTGAAGATTTGAAGCCTTGGTTCTCTCCTCAGGTTGGCTCAGCTCTTCCCATGGCATCCAGTCCACCAAGACTGAAGGCCTCCTGTGTGCCACCGCGGGGCTCTCCCTACGCGAGGGACAGGGGCCGCCCTTGGGCCCGGTCCAGCGGGGGAGACCCGACCGCAAAGCATTTCTGTAACGGGAACAAATAATGACAAATTTAAGGGCTTAACACAACGTGGATTTGTATCTTAAGATCCTCCTGAGGTTGAAAATCCAAAAGGTGTCTTAGAGGCTAACACTGGGCCATCAGCAGGGCTGGGTCCCCCCGGAGGCTCTAGGGGGCCCCTGTGTCCCGGCCCTGCCCACCTTCCGGAGGCTGCTGTGTGCCTCGGCTCACAGCCTCTGTCTCAGCTTCCACCCTACGCATAGATTCTTCCAGACTCTCTTTTATTCTGTGTCTCCTGCTTCCCTCTGACAAGGACCCTGTGATGACATGGGGCCCACCCAGATAGTCCCGCATCATCTCATTTCACACTCTTTCATCCCATCCGCCAAGTCCCTCTTGCCATAAATAGTAATATACTCATAGGTTCTGGGAACGAGGATGTGGACCTCTCTGGCGGCACATTTGGGTACCCGGTGAGGACCGCCCCTGCTCTGGTGGTTCTTGGCACAGGCTGAGAGCTGAGTCTATCTGGGACGGCCGCTCGCCGCTCTGCCCAGTTGGCCGTGGACCCCAGGTCGGCTGGGGGGTCAGGGCCTTCCAGGGAGCTCAGGAACACCCTCAGATCGGTGCCACCTGCCAGGAGGGGCTTGGGGACCACAGGGTGACCCCTTGGGCAGGAACTTGGAACTTTCTCAGTTTTAGTATTTTTTTTTTTAAGATTTTATTTATTTGACAGAGAGAGAGGTCACAAGTAGGCAGAGAGGCAGGCAGAGAGGAGAAAGCAGGCTCCCCACTGAGCAGAGAGCCTGATGCGGGCCTCAATCCCAGGACCCTGAGATCATGACCTGAGCCGAAGGCAGAGGCTTTAACTGAGCCACCCAGACGCTCCTCTCAGTTTTAGTATTAAAAATAAATCCATACAGGGCACCTGCTATGAGCCAGTGACTTGAAGTGCTTTCCCAGTAAGGAGGCACTCTAGCTACCAGCAGCCCTGGGGGGAAAGTCCTGTTACTGGTCCCATTTGGCAGAGGAAGCAGGGGAGGCACAGAGAGGTGCGGTGATTGGCCCACAGTCACACAGCTGGGAAGTGGTAGAGCTTGGGGGCAGGGCAGATATCTGCTCTTGAACACTCCTCAGTGCCCAGTGTTGGCCCTCCCACCTGGACAGTGCCCTGGTCTGAAGCCAGGGGCCTTTGGTCTAAAGTGTTCCCACCCATCAGTACTTACCAATATGTTTGGAAACAAGGGGGCTTTCCTCTTACCTCCCTTCTTCCCTCCCTTCCGATAATAAACGTCGCATATTTTCATTGTAGAAAAGACAAGGTAGGAGTCCCCCCTACTCCCAAGGTGCAGCCGCCAGCCCAGGGACACCGAGCCGTTGTCCTCCTGCTGCCCACCCCCCCCCTTCTGTGCCCGAGCCTCCCTGAGTGAGGTCTCTCTCTGGCTGGCGGGCCCTCGGGAGGCTCCCCACCCTCGGGAGCATGCATTCCTCAGCGTCCCCTAACACTCCCCACCAGACTGGTGTTGCCACTGGGGGGATGGGGAGGACAGGGAGGACGGGGGCCATGGGACTCTGTGCTGGGTTTCACAAGCCGATGTGCCTCGGCTAGGGGGCAGCTCCCTGGCCCCGTGGCCCCCTGTTTCACCTCCGCCCCCAAATCTCATGTGGCTCATTGGACTGTTCAGCTCCTGCCAGAAACCTGGGGTAGCCATAGCGTCTTTTCGCTCAGGACGCCCTCATTCACACCTGCTTCCGTCCACGCCCCCACCGTCCAGCGGAGCTTCTGTGGTCCCACCAGGCTCCAGGCTTGGCCCCAGGAACAACACAGACTCCACACCTGACCTTTCAGGACATACATTCTGGAGGCAGACAGACTGTGAATCAGCAGACAGGAAGTTCGGAGGCTGAGGAGGGCTAAGAAGAAGACAGGGAATCCAGGGGTCTCCAGAGCGCTGGGGGCTGTGGTAGATGAAGCAATGAGGGAAGGCCTCTCTGTGGAGGGGATGGTTAGGCCGGGGCCTGAGAGACGGGCAGTGTTACCCCATCAAGGACAGAGAGCAGGGCCCAGCCTGGAGAGAGCAGGTGGTAGGGCCCTGTGGTGAGTGGGGCCTGCGTTTTCAGGGAACCCAAAGGAGGCTGGTGTGCCTGGTATGTGGGAGGAAGAGAGGGCAGGGCAGGCTCCTTGGAGGCCCTGGGGGCCAAGAGCTTCCTTCTAGTGAAGGGAGCCTCTCTTGTAGGCCCAGGCCTGAGAGGTCCTCCTTCCTCTTCCTGGTGAGAGAAACTCTCTTCTAGTCCATTGTGGGACAAGAGAGGCCCACGGAAGTGAGGCTCTTCTGACATGGCTCTGGAGTCACTACCTTCGGTGGCCTTAGCCATGTTTGCACACGGCACACAAGCATGTCCCCACACGTGACCATATGCACACTTCATACATGTGCATGCAGACACACGCACACACGAACACAGGCACACATGTGTGCTCGGTGTAGAGAAAGGTGTGAAGAGAGACCACAAAAAGCAGGCAGATGAGTGGGTTGAATTTTTCTGGGCCTATACAGGATAATTTTTTTAAATTGTGAATTTATCGCCGACATGGATAAAAACTGGAGACTTTTCATAAAATCTACAATAACTTTTTTCAAAATGTTACCTGCTGTCTGTTGAGCTCAGTATGTGCCGAGCACTTAACTGCTTAGCAAGGTGTTATTGTTCATGTTCAGTAAAGTAATATCGTCATTGTTATCTCATGGATAAGAAAATTGAGGCTTATAGACATTAAATAAATTGTCAGAGGGCACACAACGAGGAAGTGGTGGAACCTGGGTTCTAATCCACAGAGTCTGACCCCAGACTTCTCCCACTCTCTCCATCGCTCTCTCACTCTTTTTTTTTTTTTTTACAACTGGGCATTTTGTACCAAAGTGGTCTCCTGCCTGCCTCATGGCAGCCTCGAAGTCTGAGACCCTCCAATAGCCATCACCTATGAACGTGAAATTGAGCATTAAAAACTCGTTCTTAATAAAGAAGGCTTTGCAGTCTGATGGATGTGTGCCTGAGCCCCCTCGCGGCCCCTTGCTGGCCACCTGACTTTGGTCAAGTGACCCAACCTCCCTGAGCCTCAGTGTCCCTCCGCTCTAAAGTAGAGGCTAAAACTGGTGTCTCCATGGAGAGAGGGTGAGGGGGCGCAGTAGTGTCCTGGCAGGCCCCCCGGGGAGCCATTAATGTTACGGTCAGGGGGTCTGAGGATGTCCCCCACTGAGCAGGCTCCAGGTGACCTCCTGAGGAGCCCGCGGGCTGCGGCGAGTGAGGGCCTGGCCTCCCGCAGGCTGGGGCAGCATGGCGAGGACCGTGCTCCGGCCCATGGCAGCTGTGGCACCCCGGCTCTTCCTTCTCTCCGCCAGGCCTTCGTCAAGATGGTTGGCCACCACGTCTCCTTCCTGGAGGCCCACGTGCTTCAGGCTGAGCGGGACCACGGGGCCTTCACGCGGGCTCTGCGGAGATGGCTGGGCTCTACGGGGCTTCCCTCCTTCAGGAGCGTGAGTATCTCCCCAGCGCCCGCCTCCTCCCAGGCCCCGGGGTGGGGAGAGGGGCTCAGGAAGTGAGTTCAAAGGGCATGTCTCACTTCCACAGACAGGAAACAGTGTGTCTGGAAGGCTGGCTGAGGGAGTGCTGGCCTGGGGGGGCTGGAATGACTCCGTCCCTCCCCTGGGCGCCTCTTCTTGCGCTGCGCTTTGAGCTTCAGTGCTGTGACCGCTCACTTATTCATCCACAGTTTACTGAGAACCTCCTGTATGCTGAGCACTGTGGTCCTTGTGGGCTCACCGCAGTGAGCAGGGACAGCCCCCACCCTCCTGTCCTTATATTCCTAAGGACATGCTCAGGGTGACATTCAGAACTCAGGGTGGGTCCTTCTCCTGAAGGCACGAGTCAGCCTCCAGCCCACCAGAAGGGCCAGGGTGGTGGAGGGCTGGGGGTGGAGGGCCAGCCTGCTCGTGACCCTTTGTACCTTGCAAAGGCCTCGTCCCTGCACATCTCTGCTTCCCAGGGATCCTCCCTACAACCCCAAAGAAATGATCATTGTATCCCGTTTACTGATGGGAAGACTGAGGCCAGACTGATCCTGCAGTGGAGATCTTCAGTGTCTAAGACACATATGTTTTTGCAGCTTGTTACCTGCTGGTCCCCTAGTCCAGGGGGACATTGGGTAGTGTCTGGAGATATTTGGTGAGTTGGATGTTGCCTTCCAACAATGATGAAGTCAGGAGCTGCTTCTCTGTCCTCCTTTCCCTTGAACTATGGTGACTGTTCCTTGGTAAACAGGAACTCACCTAGTCATGCACTGCTCTGCCCACTGATGTTTAGAAGCCCATTAGGGGGGAAATCAGAAAACCCTGGCTGCCCATGGCCTCCAGAAAGTCTTCTAACAGTGGGTTCTGGTGGGCCCTGGGTCTTTGTACTTTCCAGTCTTTTTCTGTGATCTGCAGTTGTCCCCATGTGGTTGACACTAGTGTCCCCATTTAGAAGCAGAGACTAAGGTTCAGAGACGGTCATGTATCTGGGCTCAGTGCCTGGGTTGGAACTCAGGCCTGCAGGCCTCTGAAACTGGGGTTTCCCTGCCCACTCCTGCAGCAGGATCCCACATGGGTGTGGATGGGCATGCTGGGACCTGCCCCCTCTCATCTCTGGGGGGTGGGTAGCGGGAGGGGGGGCGCTACCGGTGATTGTTCCCGGAAGTACATTCCAGCCAGGGGTGGTGAGTCATTCAGCAACCCAGCATGTGAAACCTGGCCCCGGGAGGGCTTTGTCTAGGGCAGGTGGTGCCCATCGGTGTGTGCAGCGAGTGTGTGCAGACGCAAAGATGTCCAGGGCTGCACCTGCAGTGCGCGTGTGAGCTGGAGAGCCCTTCTGGGATAGTGGTCGTCACAACTTGTGTCGGGGCCCTGACTCTGCAAGCACCAGACGTCCCACCCTGTGAGGTAGGTCCAGTCATTGTCCTGATTTTACAGAGGAGGAAACTGAGGCACCAAAAAGTTGAATTGCTTGTCTACCCAAAAAGTCGTGAAGCCAGGATTCAGATCTGCCAGTGAGGACTGGGCTCACTACTCAGGTAGCCTGCACCACCCAGCCCTGCGCTGTCGCTGTGCCCAGTTCTGCCCCTGGGACCACCGTCCCGGAGATGGGGGTTCTCATACAGTGTGCGGGTGGACTTCCCCAAAGCCAGGATTCTGCACTGGCTCAACTCGGTTTCCCTCAGTGAGTCCACACAGGCCTTCCTCCCATCCACAGCCCCAGATTCCATCTCCTGCCCTTATTCACGCTCTTCAGACTCCCTCTGAGGGTTCCCGAGGGCCCTGTGGGAATGCTGGCAAGGGGTCCCTATAAGCTGAGCCATAGCACCCCCCTGAAAGGCCACCACCCATCACTGCCCCCTCATGACCCTTCTGGAGTCAGGGGAAGGTGGGGACACTCTCATAGAGGCCCAGGAGGGAGAGCCCTCAGCTTTCCCCCCTAGAGCTGGGCAGGGGCCTTTTGGGGTATGTTTCCCCCCTTCCTGCTGGTCCATGAGCTGAGCAGGGACTCCTGGGGAAGGCAGGGGGCACGGGGAGAAAATTGGTCCTTGTTTTTAGTAACTTGGCCAGCCCTACCCTCCTTTCTGCCCTCCTGCCTCTCCCTCTTTCCTTACTTTGCAGGTGTTGCAGGAGGCCCGGGGTAGGGGCGGGCAGCGCAAGGCAGCTGGTTAGGGTGGGCTGGGGAGTAGTCCCTCCACCCGCGTGCCCAGCACCAGGGACCCAGACCAGCGCCTGCCCATGTGACCGGGTGCCAGCTCTGGCCTGGGCTGGCCTGAAGGGGCCGGGGGTCGCAGCCTGAGGGTACCACTTCATCACCAGCTCCCCTGAAACCCAGGCCTTTTACCTCCGACCTGAGCTGCTGGAGAAGCTGGCTGTCCGTCCACAGGCCGAGATGAGGCCAGGCTACCCCGGTGCAAGAATGTATGTGGCTCCTGGGGTGATCTTAATGCTGATGCATGTGTGCTTATGGGACAATCGTCTCTAGCTTCATGCTGCACTACGTAGAAGTTTCCCGTTCCACTTTTACATTGATTCCTATAATGTTCCAAGATTTTCTTTTTTTAAGATTTTATTTATTTGACAGAGCAAAACATAGCCAGAGAGGGAACACAAGCAGAGGGGAGTGAGAGAGGGAGAAGCAGGCATCCCGCCGAGCACGGAGCCCAATGTGGGACTCGATCCCGGGTCTGGCATCATGACCTGAGCCGAAGGCAGTCGCTTAACCAAGTGAGCCACCCAGGTGCCCCAAGATTTTTTTTTTTTTAAGATTTAATTGATTTATTTGTGAGAGAGAGAGAAACTGAGTGCACAAGCAGGGGGAGCATTAGGTGGAAGGAGAGGGAGAAGCAGGCTCCCCGCCAAGCAAGGAGCCCAATGTGGGACTCGATCCCAGGATCCTGGGATCCTGACTAGAGCTGAAGGCAGACATTTAACCGACTGAGCCACCCAGGCATCCTAAAGTTCCAAGCTTTTTAATTTATAGCCTTTAATGAAACATTATACTTCTCTTTCGCTGTAGCTAGCCCCCATCTCCGACGTGTTTTAGCTATGTGTCTGTGGGCAGGTTTCTGAGCCTCCTTGAGCTTCAGGATGCTCAGCTGTTGGTTGGCTGACAGGGACGCGACCAGGGAAGCTCAGCCTGCTGGGAAATGCGCTTAGTGTTTGAGGCAAAGTGACAAGGGCCTCTACCCAAGCAGTAGGAATAAAAAGGAAGAGAAAGACTCCAGAACGTTCCGAAGGACAGTTCTGAGTCGGAGGACCAGCAGACCTGAAAAGCCAGCTTTGCCTGGAAGTCAACAGAATGACCCAGGACACTGTCCAACTGTTCAGCAGTGCGCAGGTACCGTGGCGACGGTGATGCAGAGCCGGGGGCACACGGTGTTCTCAGCTGGTCGGCACCCCAGAAGATGAGGGTGGTGCTACTTTTATCCCCATTGCACAGGCAAGCAAACTAAGGCACAGAGAGGTTAAGTAATTTACTCAAGGTTACACAGCTGGGCATCAGGATATGAATCCAGCTTCTTAACTCTGTCCTGCCTTGCCTTAGGAGACAGCTGCGATCTCTTTCCCCAGAAAGCCCATGTCTAATGGGAGAAAATACAGGCAGTGGCCAAATCCTAAGAAAATTTAGTACATAGCCGTTTCGAAAGGGGACCTTGCCTTGCTGTGAGGGAGCCAAGGATGGCTTCCGAGGAAGGGCCACGTTAGTGGGACCTGGATGATGAGGAAGTCCGTGTGAAGTTAGGAGAAAAGGTGCACAGAGGCCCCGAGCCGGGAGGGCACACGGGGTGGGGCAGCGGCAGGAAGTGCCGTGTGGCTTGGCCAAGTGAACAAAGGGGACAGTTGGGGGGCCATGAGGTCATGGCCAGGTTAGGCAGCATCTCGGGCTGCACAGAGGTGTTTTGCACTATTCTGAGGGCAATGGGGAGCCATGGAAGGGATTGTCAGGGGAAGGACATGGTAAGTCTTTTGCTTGGAGAACTACCAGGCTCCTCTCCCCTCAGCTCGGGCTGACAACCAGGGTTGGCCATGTCATGTTGAGACCTGAACCGTGTCATGTGAGACCTGAGTGGGGCAAGTGGTACCCTCCGAGCTCCCGGGTTCAGTTGGTAGGAGTGAGAGTCCTCAGCCTAGAAATACCCCAAGCTGTGCCCTGAGCTCGCTGGAATTCCCACCTCCCTGGGCCTCAGGGCCCTGTCCTGTTGATAGAGAGGACAGAGGCTCCAGGTAGGGGGCCCAGATCTCCTGGACGAGTGTCAGGGTTCCTGAGACCGCACCTGACCAGGCACCGTCAGCCCAGGTCAACACAGAGGGCCCCCCATTCCCAGAGATCTTTCTAGATGTGTGCAGAAGTGGAGCCACGGCGGCTCGCTCGGGCCTCGGACAGGCCGGGGAGACCATGTCAGGTGTCCCCTCTGTCCAGGCCCCGGCCCGGCCCCGTGACCACCCCCGGAGTCCTGCAGACCGCACCAGGCCTTCCTCTCTGTGCCGGTGCCTGGAGGCCCGGAGCAGCCGTGCTAAGTTGTTTGTTTTGTTTTCCTTCGAGCCAAAAATGTCTTGTTCAGGAGGCGTCATTTTGATTAATTTTCTGGTGGATGAGAGTGTGATGCTTTCCAAGGAAATCTCTTTGGCTAATAGCAAAACCACTCGGGGCCACGTCCTGACACCCACACGGAGCCAGGCTGCCCAGGGCAGGAGGGGGCACTGCAGCCCAGCCTGGCCCGCCCGACCCCCTCCTCAGCCAACAGATGCCCGGGGACAACCTGGCAGCCTGTGTCCCGCGGCGGACTGCGAAGCCCGCACCCCATCCGAAGGGGGACAGGTTGTCTGACCGTTCACTGGCATCCTCGCTGGGAGGTGGTGGCCCAGGATGACCCCATTTTCCCATTCTGGAGAGAACGGAGACCTCAAGAGTCTTCAACGAACCTTCTGATGTCTAAAGTCAGCAGCGAATGTTTCTAAATGGTGAGCACTGTGGGAAAAACCCATGGCCCCTTGTGTCCAGCATCCTCCCCAGCTCTGGTTTTTAGGCTGATGGCCCGTAGGTTCTCAGAGGCTTCTGTAGGCAGGGAAGAGGGAAGAAGCGTCTTCTGGCCTTCTGTGTGCTGGACCCATCGTTTTTTGTGAGCATCCACTATGGCTCCGACTATTAGAGTTAATGAGCACATATAGGAAGGGCTTTTGGTGCCCTGACTCTGCTTCCCATAACCAGCCCCAAGGGAGCTGTTGTTATCCCTGTTCATGGGGAAGGAACCTGAGGTTCAGAGGGGTCTATATACTCGCCCACGGTCACGGAGCAGAAGTGGCAAAGCCAGGATTTGACCCAGCTTTGACTTTGTTCACTGCATCTGTCCCCTCTGGGCTCTTTCTAAGGCCCAGGACCCCTGTCTCAATGGTTGCGGTTGTGCACGGAAGATCATTAGATCCGATCTGCCCTACCGACGTACATTCTTTGCCCAGCTTGGGCAATGTGTGTGTGTGTTTAATTGGAATGAGTTGCCAGCATTTAAAAAGCACATTTCATGTAAGCATCTGTACTTGTCTTCTCTTGACAAAACAGAGGTCCAGGCTCCTGAGCAGCATCCCTGCTGAGCCACCGTCTGGCCCAAGCCGCCCCTGCTGGGTACCTGCCTCCAGGCCTTTGAGTTTCCTGTGCAGGTAGAGCACGTAGTAGGCGTTCAGTAAATATTAATCAGCAGATGCTCTTCAGGCTTCCTTGGCCCTTGCTGATTTCCCCGGAGGTAGTCTGCAGGCAGTGTGAGCTGGGATGAGTGTCCTGGCCTGCCCCTCTCCCCTGCAGCTTGGGGCCCGCCTCTTGGGTTTTCCTGGAGGTAATGGAGGTTGTGGGCGGAGCGGCCCTGCCCAGGCTGGCCTGTAGGAGTCAGCAGTGCCAGGCTCCCCGTCTCCTCCCCTCCAGCTCGCTCACTCGCTGGCTTGCCTGCTCGCTCTATGCACCCACCCAGCCCAGCAGAGGGAGGGAGGGAAAGAGGGAGGGAGGCTCTGGCTGGCTGGGGCGCCTCCCCCTCTGCCCAATCCCCCTGGAGGGGTGACTCCCAGAAGGAGGCATGGCTTGGCTGGGGCTTTATCTGCCGGTGGAGGCTGAGCCAGGCACCAACACAAAGAAGGCTGAGGAGACTCCAAGGCTCCTTCTCCCGGGCCCTGAACTGGCCTCTTCTTCTCCTTCTGTCCCGTCATCCCTTGCGGTGGAAATGCAACATGAGCAGATGGCAAATATTAACGCAACAATGGAAGGCTGAGTGGCGCTTGGTCCCCAGCCCCCCACCCCCCTCCACCAAACTGGCCCTCCGTGAGCTACATACTCACATGTTCATGGATCTGCTTGACTCCGATATTCGGTATTTGGTGGCATGTGTTCTGGGGAGGGACAGAGGGCTCCCGGCACGCTGGTTTGCAAACCAGATTTTTTTTTTTAAAGCATTGCATTCTTGTTGACATTTTGAGGGCAACTGAGAAGAAAGTTCCTTTCAAGGAGGAAGGGTTTCTATTTCACGGGGGTCGTTTGTTGAACTCCATGCGGGAGCATTCCAGCTTCTCCCTGGTGGGTGGTGCACGGTGCACCCTCTTGAGCACCATAGCCATCGGTTTTGGCACCCAGCCTTGGCGTGGCTGTGACTGCAGCATCCCCGGGGCTGGTGGACGCTGTGCCCTTCACACAGGCTGGTCCCCAGTCCCCTGCCTAGAACCCCCTCCCTGCACCTGCCTAGTAATGTTGAGTCATTGCTCAAGGCCAAGTTGAATGTTACCACCTCTGGGAAGCTCCCTGTGTCCCCCCAGACAGCGTTCCTCGGGCTCCCTGTTTCCTGTCCATCTCCTGGTGTCCTGGCACCCCGGGTGTCATCTGTATCTTCATCATTCCCCCAGTTTCTCAAGGGTAGGGACTGTCTCGTCTGTCTTCTCTTTGACTTAGTAGTAAGCAGCCAGAGTGCCCTGGGCTCTGGTTTGGGCCAGTGGAAGCCAGCCCCTTACCTGCCCAGGCTGGGTTCACCCTCGTGCCCACCTGTCACAAGGGTACTCTTACCATTTCCACTGCACAGATGAGGAAACTGAGGCTCAGGAGAGTTAGAACATTGGACCTTGTTCCTTCGATTCTGGAGCCCCATGTTCTTTGTGCTCCAGGGGTCGAAATTCAGACCCTGGGGTCAGGTGGCCCTAAGTGTGCAGGGGCTGGGCAGGGACAGCCGACTGGAGAGGCAGGTGCCCTCCACACCAGCCCAGAACCAAGGTTCCGAGTGGCCTGACCTTGGCCTCTTTCAAAAAGAGAGACTGGGAATGCAGATTTTTATGTGAAATCAATTGCTTTTGAAAAGAAATCTGAGGCTCAAAGAAATCTCAGGGGACCTATTGGCCCCCAGGCCTCCTCTGGAACCTGGCCAGGTGTGGGGTCAATGCCTGTTTACTGAGGGAGTGGGAGTGTCCCCCTCAAGGTTATCCTTCATCGATTCCGCTCTCCCCCTTCCCATGTTATAAGGCACCACCCTCCGCCCTTCTCCAAACTCCTGTGGTCCTCAGAGGGCGGGTAGTTGGAAGTATGGGTTCAGACCGGGGTTCTACAACCTTGAGCCTATTGACATTGGGGCCAGCTCGTTCTCTGCTGCGGGGCTGCCCTGTGGACTGCATGATGGCAGCATCGTCCCTGGTCTCCGCCCGTCAGGTGCTTCCATTTGTGACCATCAGAAAAGTCCAGATATTACAAACGTCCCCAGAGGCAAAATTGCCCTGAGTTAGGAACAGCTGGCCCAGATGAATGGCAGTTCTCAGAGCCAGCGGTGGTATGTGGGGTTCATCATCTTCCCCTCTTTGTTTTCTCCTGTTTCCTGTAATTACAGAAAATTTCCAAAATAGTTTATTTTTTTAAGATTATTTATTTATTTGAGATAGAGCGAGAGAGCACAAATGCCTGAACCAGGGGGAGGGGCAGAACCACAGGGAGAAGCAGACTCCCCGCTGAGCAGGGAGCCCAGTTCCCAGGACCCTGGGATCATGACCTGAGCTGAAGGCAGATGCTTAACTGACTGAGCCACCCATGCACCCCTCAAAATAGGAGTTTAAAAACATGAAAGCATGGGTTCTAGACCCCAACAGCCCTGGGTCCATGCCTGGTGGAGTTGCTCACCAGCTCTGTGGCCTGGGAACAGGGTCTCACCTTTCCCCTCGATGAAATGGGGGAGCAGTGCTCAAATCTCGTGGAATCGGGTTGAGGGTTTCAGCCTCCAGGATTCCCTCTTTACTTGGCAAACTTCTCTCGGGCCCCCGCTCTGACGCGAGCGCTGTTTGGGTGATGAGGCTCATAATTCATCAGGGGAACCAGTGAGGACATCCCGCGGCGGGTGCTCTGCAGGGTACTCCGTCCGGACTGAGCTCGGGCCTCAGTTCCTGCTTGCTGTCATGAGGTGGGTGGCCATCCCTGGCCCGTTCAATAGAAGAGCAACTGAGGCAGGGCGAGGGAGAGCTGCTTGCCCGCAGTCAGGAGGAGGCCAGAGAAGCAGAGACGCCCCCAGCCGTCTGGCCGCAGAGCACCCGCGAGCTTGCATGCCGTCCTGGGACTCGGGATCCATGTGTGTGGCCCTCAGCATGGGGCTGGTCCCCAGCACCTGCTCTGTGAGTGTGGGCTGCTGGGGTCCATTTTGTAGAAACTTCCTTTTGAGCAACTGGAGGTTCCACTGCCCCCCGCCCTGGGCTGGACACCCCCACTCATGCCAGGACCGTAGCCCGCCTGGCCGAGGTGGTGGCTCAGAGGGGGACAGGCACCAGGGGAATCTGAGGCCCCCCTTAGCACCCACCACTTTCAACACACCGGTGGCCATACTCTGTGTGTGGAGAGCTCCGCCCCTGTCTGCTCTGTGTCCCCCTGGGTCCCCATCTCGAGCGTTTATTTGCCCGTCTCTGCCTCTCTCCACGTGTCTCTGGGCTTCTCTCTCTCTCTGTGTCACACACACCACACAAAGCCTCACTGTGCCCCCTGCCCTCCAACTCCTCTTCCCCTCAGTGGTCTCATGAGGTCGCCTCCCTCCTCAGATGGAAAGAGGGATGGAGTGGAGGGGCCCTCAGGGCTGAGTCTGGTTCTGTGTCCCCGGGGGCTGTGTCCCTGGGCTGCACCATGGACACTCCCTGCCCCGTCAGAGCTCTGGCATCCTTGGGGACATAAGAGGGAGCCCGACAGTGACGCGTGCTACATGGAAGCCATTAGTAATAATAGCTGTGACTTGAGTGCCCATGGATGATGATGGAGTGAAACTGCATCCTCGCCTTGGCTCAAGGTCTCCCCAGAAAGCAAGTACTTGCAGCAAGATAGATCCGAAGGGGGCTACCAACCCCTGAGCTGTGCATGTGACAGAGGAGAGAGCGGTCAGAGGAGCGGCTGCCACGGGAGCGGGAGGACTAGCTTGGTGCTGGTTGCTTGGCGCCGCTGGGCAAGGTTGGACTGGTGGAGGGTGGGCAGCCGCCGTGGGCCATCCTGGTTCCGAGGGGACGTGACACGTGCAGGTGAACTCTCGTTAGCACAGGTACTTGTGGGATGCCCGCAGCTGGGCTTGGGGCTTCTGGAGGAAGTGTGATCCCTTTGATGCCTAAGGAGCCTGGGAAGCTCTTGAACTTGGCTATGTTCATGATCAGCTTTCTTCTGGGAAAATAAACCACGTCTCATTAAGCAGTAAATCTGTCCAGGTGCCTGTTCCAGCTGATACCATCACACCTGGTCTTGCTGCCAGACCCAAAGTCAAGGCCAAAGTTCCCGTTACTTGGAGAGTCCTAATAATTAACCTGGGAACCTGAGTCAGAAGGGGGTAATGCTGGCTGTTAAATGTAGTGAGGAGCAGGAGTGGGGAGGGCCTTTTCCAGGCCTGGATGTTGCTGAGCTCTTGTAGGGAGGTGCCCACTGGGGCCTAGGTCAGGGGTCTCAGCCCTCACACCCTCTTCCCCTCCTGTGACTGGCAGCTCTTAGCTGGCTTGGCTGCAGAGGCCTCAGGCGATACCCCGAGGAGTGTGCTGGGGGGAGAGTAGGCAGGAGCGGCTCAGATAGCATCAGTCATGGGTTTGAGAGAAGTGGGAGGCCACGGGCCAGGGGCTGCTCTCAGGGCTGGCTGCCAGCATGTGTGCCTGGCGTGGCCTCCTGGAACTTGTCACTGACCAGCAGGCGCTTATGGAGTTTCTGCTGTGAGCCAGCTGCCTTTTAGCGACTGGGAGATGGCCCACTTCGTAATTTTTGCGGCCCCTTGTTATTAAAAATTAAAGCAGTATCAGCATTGGCTCCCACAACTGTGATTTAGCTTAAATGTTCGTGTTTTGAAACTGAATGCATTTAATACTAAAAATGCAGTGTTACAAAATTGTACGCTTGGGCTCTTTCTAAGCTACTGACGGTAGTTAAGAATATGAATTCAGAGGGCCATAATAATAATGAAATTAGTTGGCAACCATTGGGCACTTACTGCTTTCTAAGCATTTGGCAGTTATATGAGCCTAACACCCTGGGAAGTAGAAACTATTATTAGCCCTGTTACCAGGTAAGGAAACTGAGGCACAGAGAAGGTAAGTAACTTGGCCAAGATCACACAGCATCCTTGTCCGAGGGATGTGGGAGTGGGACAGTGTCCCTTATTGGCTGAAGGACTGGCTCTCAGTGCTCCACATGGGGCTTTGGAGAGCGCCTCAGAGCAAATCCACAGCCCTCTGTGACCCCTGACCCCCACCCCGCCTTCATGGGCATCCTGGCTCCCCAAGCACTGAGCCACTTGGGAGGAAATGGGCAGGTGGTAGGGAGCCCCTCCGACTTGACCCCTATATCGCCAGGAGGCCCCAGAAAGTGAGCTCAGCCTCTACCTAAACCCTGTTTTTCTTGAAAGCGTGTTCTGGTGTGTGCTGGGGGATGGGCACAGGGCTGGCCTGCAGGGTGTTCTCTGTACCCGTGGAGACCTGCCCATCCCCCTCTGAGCTGAGGCACACACTGGCATCTTCCTCCCCCACATTCCCCTCTTAGTGGTCCTGGGCTGCTGGGGGACCCCAGCCCTTCACCCGCTCCTTCCCCAGCCCCTGGGCCAGACTTAACTCCTTTGATGCCAGATCTCCACAGACCTCCCTTCTGTTCTGTCATTCACACATTCATTTCCTCATTCATTCATGTTCATTCAGCAAATGCTTAGCCACCCATCTGTATGACCTGTTCGGTCCTTTGGATCCTCAGAACCCCAGGAGGACAGAAGATATCCCTGCCGTCTAGCAGCTGACTGCCTAGTGCCCCAGAGGACAGAGAAGATCGAGGAAGCAGCATGCGGGGAGTTGGGTGAGGGCAGGAGGTAGTCAGGGAAGGCCTCCCTGAGAAGGTGACTTGAGCAGGTGGTGCACTGAGGGAGGGAGGAAAGGGAGTGTGCAGGTGTCTTGGGCAGCTGCGGGAGCAGTGAGACTGGAGCAGGCAGCCCTGGGGAGCCAGAGGTGGAGGTGGGAGGGAGTGGAGAGCGCAGACCCAGGCCCAGAGCAGGACTCAGCTCTAGAGGGCTTCAGATGGCCTGGCTCTGGCCTGTGGGCCGGAGTGGAAGCTAGGAAGTCTGAGCTGCTGGGGTGGTCCACGGAGAGGTGCTGATGCCTGGAGCAGGGTGGAGGAGGGTAGGTCTGCAGAAACAGGGTCCATTCTTTGTGTGTGTGTGTGAGGGGGGGAACGGCGTTTAACTGAAATTTCTTATGGACAAAATTGTAGATTCACAGGCAATTAAGAAATAAGACAGAGAAATCCCTTGTGTATTTGGCCCATTTTCCCCCAGTGGTAGCATTTTACAAAACTGTGGTAAAGTATCCTGGCCAGGTCTTAACATTGAAACAGTTGGTTTTCTACAGTTTTATCCATTCTATACATTTTTACCTTATTAGTTAGGCTCCCCTCTCTGCCTCTACAGTGAAGCTGCTGAACGTCTCCAACATTACAGGGGCCTCATGCCGTCCTTTCTGACCACCTTCACCCTTTCTCCATCCCCAGCAGCCACAAATCTGCCCTCAGTTTCTCAAATTTTGCTATTTCAAAAATGTTCTATAAACGGAATCCTACACTGGGGAGCCTTCCAGGATTGGCTTTTCTCGGTCAGCGTCGTTCCCTGGAGATTCATCCAAGTTGCTCTGTGACTCTTCCTGCAGGTGGGGCGGGCCTGCCTCAGGGGTGGATGTGAGAGCGGAGTGCACTTAGGAACTCTCCCCCCCCACCCTTCTCTCTTTGCACCCAGAGTGCTGGCCCCCACTGGCTGGGCTCTTTCGCACAGAGTTTTAGGCCAGGGTCTCCAGGAGTCCTGAACCAGCTGGGAAAAGAATAAAGTGTTGCCTCTAAGATGAGCTAAAGTCCCTTCCACAAAGACTGACATCTTGCAGCCTCTGTCCTTTGGGAATATTGTTTCTTTGGCAAAGGGCTGGGGCCAGCAGGTGGGCGTGGGCACGGTTGGCCAGCGTTTTCTCATGGCCGCTGGTGCGGTGACGTGGCCGGGATTTGGAGAGATTCTGAATGTACTCCTGTCACCATCTTCTCCCCTCCAGGTCCTTGTCCCCAACCTGCTCCCATCACCCGCTTCCTGGCATGCGTCCCTTCCTAGCCCCCACCCTTCGCTCTTTTCTTCACCTTACTTCCTCATGTCATTCCTCTTTCCCCGTTTCCCTCACTTCCCCTCCTACTCCTGCCTTCCATTTATTTCTGCTTTTACTCTGTCTCCTCTATGTTGTTTCCTCATCTTCTCTCTCTTTCTCGCATGTGTCTCTGTCCCCCTCTGGCTCTCCCTCTTTGTCTGTGCCTCCTTCCCTGTCTCTAGTTACCTCTTGCTCTCCCCATCTTGAAACTTTTTTCTGTCTCTCACGCTCAGATGTTATTTTCCAGATCTTGAAAATCATCCCTTGTCACTTTCAGGGGGCCCAGTAGATAAAGAGTCTTAATCAGACCAGGAGGGCACGGGGAGGGGGAGTAGGATGAGCTCTTGGAAAAGGACTTCCTGAGGCAAGTGCTGGGGAGGTGGGGATGGCATTGATGTGGTGGCCGCAGCCCAGGCCTCCTGCTCGGAGGAGGCAGACCCGGCTGAGGTTTGTAGGCCCAGACAGAAACTCTGAGAGCTCCTGGGTCTGAAGAAAGAGTGGATTGAGAAGAGATTCGCAAGGCGGCCTGGGTGACCAGGACAGGGGACAGTCCAGGCCGTGGCTCTGAGGCAGGCTCCATCAGCTGTCAGGAGGTGGCTGCCCAGCCCTCAGGGGAGAGTCTTTCTCCATGCTGGGCAGGGGCATCGGGTAGGCTCCCTAACACCTGCTGGTTCTGGTGGACACCTCTGTTCTTACCCTAAGGGCTTGTTTATTTGATGGAGAAAGCTGCCCACGTTAGGGACCCTGACAAAATGGTTGATCAAGTGTATTTGCTTTCTGCTTCCCAGAGCTAATTGATGCTATTTTCAACATTCTTTTGTGGAGCCGGCCACCTTTGAGGCCAGCCAAAAAACCCTGCAAGGATTCTGTCGATAACCAGCCTCAGAGCGAGAGCTCTGTGTCTCCCACGTGACAGTCGCCAGCGGGGGACCTTGGCCAGCTGTTGATGGAGGCCACGACGCTCATCCGGAGGTGGACTTCCACTGGCTGGAGTGCGGGCCTAACCGTGCCTCCTGGGGGGCGGTGGAGACTCTGACAAGGTGGCTGCTCGAGCAGACCTCTGGGAGGGGGGCTGGTGCGATGCTCTGGGCTGGGAAGGAAACTTCCTTTCCTTGCTCTGTGCCAAGAGTGCCTTAGTCCTGGCTCTGCCCCAATCCATCGGCCAATGTCCCTGTCCCCTCCCCCCCAAATTCACCACGGCTCCTGCTGCGCCCCTTTTGGCCTGGAATGTTTCCTCAGCCAAGGATGCTGGCCCCGTGCTCCCCATGGAGCCATTGGTGAGTGGCTCTTCTGAGGCATGGACACCCACCACGGAGCCTAGAGACCCTAGGACTGGCTGCAGGAGTCGCAGGGCCCCTTTGTTAAAACTTAGTAAGAATTTCCAGGCAGGGACAATGGAGCATTTAGGGAGTGTGACTGCAGGGGCTGGGGGGGGGGGAGGGCGCGCCCATGAGGCTGGCCCTGCCTGTCACCTGCAAGGGTCACACTCTGAGTGAGCTCCAGAGCCTCTGCATGGGGGTCCGCGTGAGCCGTTACTGTTACTCTTACAGGTGACATTGCTGTTGTTTAATGGCGCTTCTCTGGGTCGCTGGCTCCGCGCTTTGCAGGTGCTGCCGTGGACGCACTTTATTTATTTATCTATCTGTCCATTTATTTATTTTTAAGTGACCTTTCTATTTGGGTGATTTTAGATTTGCAGAAAGCTCGTGAAGGCAATACAGAGTTCCTGTCGGCCCCTTAATCACTTTCCTTCACTGTCATCTAACAGCACGAAGGCAACGTCGCCACACCACCATGGGCCCCGTACTGTTCACTAAACTTCTGGCCTGGCTTGGATTTCACCACATTTTCTTAGACAACCATTTTCCATCCCAGGCTCCCACCCAGGCCAGCGTATTGCTTTGGGTGTGTTTTATTTTTAACATGACCCGGTGTCTCCAGTAGCAGGGCAGGGAGACTAGCCCGAGGCCACCTGGTGACTGCAGAACGGGAGTCACCGCTGTCCCCATCTGGAGATGATGTTTGTCACCATTGGTCTCAGGCTTCAGAGCCCTGACTTGGCACAAGGCCAGCCTTTCCTGCTTTGCCTCAGATGTTGAGCACCTTCCAATTCAGTCCCTTCCCGTCACTGGAGTCTCTCCTTCCTGGAGCTGTGGCTCTGAGGACTGCCGCAGGTCCCATCCCCGTGGAGCTCAGCCCAGAGGCGACACTGCAAAAAGAGGCAGACAGGATACGCTTCTTCGTGGTGTGGTGGGGAGGGAAGGTGACCAGTGAAACGGGGGGGTCCCTTAGGAGGTTCGGAAGGAAGACAACAGCACGAGAAGACCCTAGTGGCAAGGCTTTGAGGGTGAGTAGCAGGTGTAAGGGTCCAAGTCAGGAAAGACCCTGGGGATGTCCGGGAACAGATTTCTAGGCTGGAGGGTTATGAGTGCTGAGAGGGGACAGACCAAGGTTAGAGTCAGGCTGGATCATAAGGTTCTGGGGTGGCAAGCCCAATTCTAAGGGCGAGGCAGGGGGCCGAGATGAGAGCACTCTGAAAGGGCGCGGCCAGAGCTCAGCCCCAGCTCATCATCACCACTCCGTGAAGGTAGGTTTTTAACTGAGCTTTTTAACATGAGTTTTTAAATGAGAAGCTGGAGATTTATCTTTTAAGGAAAAGTGGCATTTCATTCAAAAACAGGAGAAAACCAACAAAAACAGGAGAATACCAATTGTTGCAGAAGCAACAATACTGGTAAAGATACTCCTCTGCCCAGTGGAGGCCACAGGGGACACAGGTCTGGTCTGGGTCTGGCCGGACAAGCACCCATCGGTGACCTCAGTGGCAGAGCCTCCTGAAGGGGACGGTTAAGTGTTGCGTTTTCTTCTAAGCCCTGTACTTATCAGAGGATCAACTTTATTTCTTAGAACGGTCCCCCAGGCTGCCATGTGGAGAGTGGGTTAGGGCAAGAGCTGCAGCTGGGAGGTGGCCCAGGTGGGACGACAGTGGTGATGGGAAGAGTTGGCAGAAGGGATTGAGGACAGGTGGGATGCAGGTGTCCCACCTAGGCTGTGGGTGGGCCTCACAGTGAGTCACATAACCCCTGAAAGCCTCAGTTTGCTCATCCATAGAAGGACTTTGTGATACCTGTGCAGATTTGGGTCTCCGGAATGTAGCTGGTGCTCAATTAAAAATATACACGTAGGGATGCCTGGGTGGCTCAGTTGAGTGGCTGCTTTCTGCTCAGGTCACGATCTCAGGGTCCTGGGATCGAGACCTGCATTGGGCTCCCTGCTCGCCGGGGAGTCTGCTTCTCCCTCCCCATCTCTCCCTGTTCATGCTCTCTCTTTCTCTCTCATTCTTTCTCTTAAATAAATAAAATCTTTAAAAAGAAATAAAAGAATATTTTTAAAAGTATACATAAAAGGATACGGCAGTCAGACCATTGGGATGGGATGAGAAGCAAAGCCCAGGGCACTTGGCTGCAGGGGGCGCCAGGACTCCCGGAAGAGGGACCCCGATGGAGGAGGGGCCAGGGTTGCAACAGTAGAGCCCAGGTCAAGGGTGGGGAAAGCAGATCCTGCGTGGGGAGCTGGGGCCCCCAGGAAGGTCTAGTTCTGGAGGAGGCTGTGACATGACTCCTCCCACCTGGCCGCCCTGCCTTCCCTCCCAGACCGCGGCTGAGTTGGGATTTAGTAGCCATATTTTGGCAGGACTTCAGGGGCTCCTCCTCTGCTAGTTTCCATGTTAACGCTTTTCCTCCAGCTAAAAGCAGAATCCTTGGGGATCCACGAGCCTTCTGGAGCTGCTGCCCAGGGTCAGCAGCACCTACAGCGAGACAGCACCTGCTCGTCCCTGCTGCTTGGCTCCTTCGGGGCAGGGGCCACACTCTGGGGCCCCCCCAGCCCTGTTCCTCTGTTGCTAGAGCCTCAGCAGCCTCCCCCTGCCACTAGCTGCCCTGGGCACTGGGCTGGCGGAGGTTGGGGCCGGCGGCCCCGTGGGTGGGAGCCTTGGGAGAGGACAGGGGGACAGCTTTCGTGCAGGCGCAGCCAGGCTGGCCAGTCCAGCCCTTCAGGCAGGATTGGACACGCCGGGGCTGCTTACAGAGAAATGGGAGGAGCTCTGCTCACAGCTGTCAGAGCTTTCTGGAAGACTTGGGGCCCTGGAGCAGACAGAACGCTGCAGGCAGAATAGCCAGGCGTGGCCCGAGGTGCAGAGAGCTGGAGCCAAGAGGCAGGGACCAAGGGGAAGGTCCTGTGGGCTGGCTGTGGCGGGGGGCAGGGTCCAAAGCTCAGGAGAACCCACTGGGATTCCTAGCTCGACCTTTTACCAGCTGGGTGACCCTGGGCATGTGACCTCTCCTCCCATCTCCAAGCCTGCTTTGTCCTGCACAAAATAGGCACCGTCTCTTGTTGGGGAGTTGGGGAACCAGGAAGGGCAGCAGCCGCTGGGCTTGGCGGTAGCCACAGGCTGGCGGTTCCCAGCTCGTGGGGCCCAGGGCATGGGGGGGGAAGCAAGGCCTTCAGCATCCAGCTCCTCAACAGCTTGGTGTCTGAGATGTGACACGTGCGCCTGGAGCCCCGGCAGGTTGTGCAGACGGGTGTCAGGCCATGCGGGGACGGTGACAGGCCGGGCAGCACATGGCCTTTCTCGAGGATCCAGCTCCCTGCCCCCCACAGGAATGCGGGCCCAACGTGGCCCGATCACTCCTTTCAGAAGAAGTAGGAACTCGGTATTTATTTGAAACATCCCAGTTCTCCATGTTGGCAGCTTACCCATGTTTAAATGTGCAGGAGCCAAACCAGCCATGTCTGCAGGCCAGATGCTAACCAAAGGCCACCAGTCTTCGATCCTTGAGTCGGCTGGAAGGGGGGAAGGGGGGGTGCCTGGGGCTCCTGATGTCCCTAAGGTTGGAAAGCAGGTGATGAAGGGACATCCTGAGCCTTGCACTGAGAGCGCACCCCAGTCCCACTCAGCCCCAGGGCTTCCTGTGTCCTGGCTCGGTGCTGGGGCTGGGTGGCCCTGGGTTCCAGTCCAGCTCTGCCAGCCCCCAACTAGCTGATCTTGGGCAAGTACCTCTCTGACCCTCAGTTTCCTCTTCTGCAAAGTGGGATTAAGGATACCTGCCTCTCTTAGCAGCTGTGAGAGCAGATGGGCTATGAACCTTCAGGGCCCATCCTGGGCTGGGTGTTGAGAGAGTGCTTGGTGCTCGGTTGCTGTGGTTGTGCAGAGCTGGGGGCCCGGTCTGTGTGGATAGAGCTGTTTCTTCTGTCTGTTACTTTTCTCCTTCGCCGCCCCCGAGCTACATTTTTTTAATTTGAGAATTACGGACAGGTTGCTGTGGTAGAGAGTTCCCTCATACCCCTCACCGTTTCTCTCATTGTTATGACAGTATTTACTATGGTGCGTTGTCCCAGCCAGGGGACCAACCCTGATGGCTTGCTAATGACTCCTACACAGCTTATTTGGATTTTGCTAGTTTTTCCCTAATGTCCTTCTCTGTTCCAGAATTGTATCCCAGATACCAACCACGTTCATTTTGTTCACACTTCCTTAGCTGCCTCTGGTCTAGGACAGCTTCTTAGACTTCCCTGGATTTTGATGACCTTTACAGCTGTGAGGTATATCGGTTAGGTATTTCATACAATATCCCTCTGTTAGGGCTCATCTGATGTCTTTCTTGTGGTTAGATTGGGGCTGCAGGTTTTGGGAGGAAGAGCACAGAGGGGAAGTGCCTGTGTCACACCCAGGACACAGGTTGTTAAGACGTATCACTGATGGTGTGGACCTTGAACACCATCAGGTGGCTCAGGTAGTGTTCACCGCTTCCTCCGTAGCCGTCCCTTTTCCTTCTCACGTTCTGCTCTTTGGAAGCCAGTTGCCCTGGAAGTGCAGGCCCATCAAGGGAAGGGCAGCTAAGCTCGCGTGAGGCTCAAAGGGCAGAGAAAACCCCAACCTTGAAGAGGGCTGGAGGGTCCCAGACACTGTGTGGAACCTGGGGCACGGTAGGTGTAGTGATGGTAGTCAGGGGGAGCCTCGCTCCAGTCCCAGAGAGCTGGGAGTACCTGGTGGCCTAGGGGAGGCGTGTGGGCCCCTGGGCACCCGAGCTGCCCTGGACAAGGCCAGCCTTGGGCCTCAGTGACCTAGGGGTGACCAGGCTCAGGGGCTGAGCCTGTGGACCTCAGAAGCCAGGCCGCGAGTGGGGCTGCCGTGTGGCCTGCTGCTTCTGCCAGGGAGGATGCCAGGTGAGGAAGGACAGGCTAGAGCTGGAGTCATGGCACAAGAACAGCCAACCAAATAGCCCTCAGGCCCGGGACCGTCAGTGCAGTGGGCCGGACCCGGAAGCCTCCAGCTCGGGTCAGGTGACCTGTCACCCAGTGCCCATTATATGGGGGATACGGGGAACGAATTTTGTCCTGAACTCTTTAGGAAGACAGATTGCATTCAGGGGCAAACCGTGGCCGGGGGTCCACCTCTGGCTGGCCGCTGTTCGGTGAAGCCTCCCTGGTGCCCGGCGCGCCGCTGGTTTGCGTGTTTAGCTGCAGCTGCTGTGTAGGTTCAAGGGCAGAGTTGAGTCATTGCGACAGAGACCCGTGGCTTGCGAAGCCTAACCTGTTTACCGTCTGGCCCATCACAGAGCAAGCTTGCAGACCCTGGCCTGGGCAGAAAGCAGACCAGGATTCAGGATGTGCGGTCAGGGCTTCCCGAGAGGGAGACATGAGGTGGGCCAGCTCTTTCAAGGAGGGGGTGGGGATTTCTAGAAACAAGTGGGCAGGCGGCAAGGGCGAGCCAAGACCCTGAGGTGGGTGAGCTTCACTTTAGGAGATGGTGATCTGCCCAAGAGAGGCTGGCAGACTGGTGGTCTTGAGAAATCTGATTTGTTACATGCTTGCAATTAATTCCATTTTTTAGACATCATGAAGTTGACCAAGCACATCCGTCTGGTGTGTGGGCTACAGGTTTGAGAACTTGGGTGTCCAGGGTAGGAGTGATGATGTGTGGATGTGGGGAGACGGGGAAGGGCAGGCCAGGCCCAGCGCTGTAAGCCAGCCAGCCAGCTCGGGGCTGGGGACAGAGGGGACCTTGAAGGGAGACTCTGAGTGGGGGCGTGGCAGAGTCCGAGACCTGCAGGGTTGGGTTTCCCCATCTCCCCACCAGTCCCAGGCCAGTGGAACATTCCTTCCTGCAGGCTGGGAGCTGGGCAGCCTCCTCCTTGCTTACCTGGCAACCCACCCCCTCCACCCCCCCGGGAGTCTGCAGAAGGAGTGGTGGGAGGTAGAGATCTCTGAAGTCCCCTCTGAGATTCCCAAGGGTTTGGATTTGTTGCTCTGTCCAAAGACTTGTTGCCAAGTCCAAAGCCTTGGGCCCTGTCTGGGAATGAGCAGAGGCTGGGCTTCAAGCTGGACAGGCCTGGTGGACTCCAGCTCCCTGGAACCCTGGATCCTGCCACTTCTGAGACACAAGGAAGACCCCAGTTTTGCAGGCGGCCAGGAGAATCCAGGAGAAAATGGGTGTGGAGGGCCGGGTTTCCATGGTATCCTGACATGCCCGTGATTGGGGCCTGGCCTCCAGGATGTGGTCTTTTCTTTCCGGCAGCAGCTGGGGCATCTGGCTGCTTTCAGCCTCGCACCCCAGCCCTTACCTGCTTATTCAAGCTGCCGGTTGGCAAGCATTCACTGGCTGCACTGTGGGTTTATTATTTTAGGACGCCTGGTGGCAAGTGACAGCAACCCAGGTCAGCTTGTCCGAAGCAAACAAGAGAAGTCCATGGCTCATGGACAGTAGGCGGTCCGGGTAACTCCTGCCTCAGGTGATAATGGGTTCAGCTCCTTAAATGATATTGTCAGGACTTTGTCTCCCTGCATCTCCCACCTCTGCATCCCTGTGTTGGCTTCAATCCTTGGCGGGGGATTGTGATGGCAGAGGTGGTCCTCAGGTTAATGCCCCCGCCCCCCGTAAACTTAGGAGCGGCATCGGGGTCTCAGTAGTGAGAGTCCCAGGGCTGATTCCCATTGGTCCAGCTCGGGCCACAGGTTCAGCCCTGGACCAGTCACAGCTCAGGTGGGTCAGGCCTCCCCAGCCCAGCCCCCACCTGAGCCATAGGGTCCGGCGCAGGTGACCTTGTAAGAAGATCAGCGGATCCCATTGAGCAGTGGAGGCTGGACAGCCGGAGCTGTGACTGTTCGCTTGAAAGTTACATTTTCTAGATTCCTTCAATAACCAGTTTTCAGAAGGAATGAGGTGCAAAGAACCTAAGCCTACAGGCTACCCACAGATTACGTCCCTCAGGCTGTGAGACATACATTGTGGCTCATTTCTCAGTCATGCTGTCATCATGGGGCTATTGTAGGCCTTGCATCCCATCCGTGGCAGCAAAGGGCAGCACAGGAAGATGCTAGAAGAAAGGGGCAGGTGGTAGTCCTGGACCCCAAGTACCCCCAAGTAGGCCAGGCCAAGAATGACTGACCCAGGGTTGACAGATGGAATGTTCTGTTGTCCTTTTGTGAGGCTGGGCCTTGGCCAAGGCGAATGGCTCATCTCAGTTTTCCAGCTGTGGGATGGTGACACACCTGAGCACATTCTGTTGTACTTGAAATACTTTGATGGTTTCCTTCTGTGGAGGGAAGTTCAGGGCTTCGAGCTCAGACATGAGAATCTGTCCACTCCCACCCTAAACCTGGCTTCTCCTGCTTAGGCATTCCTGGCCGCAGCCTCCTCCCTGCTCCCCTCTCTCCCGCAATTCTGCTCTTCCTAGAACACCTAATTCCACACACATACTCCCCATTAGTGACTTCAGTGGCTCCCTGGTGAGCCACTGGAGTCCGCAAGTGCCTCCCTCCCTGCCGTGCACTGTGACATGCCATTCTCTCAATCTGAAACCCCTTCCTGCCTACTCAAGCCCTCAGAAACCTCCCTGCCACCCCCAAGGGGGACTGGGGCCTCCTCCACAGGGCCCTGCGCCCTCCTACCATTAGCCCTCACATGGCAGTGTTGTTCTATTGGTTCTTTTGTGGAACCTGGGATGGCTGGGGCTGCTGTCTTGTGTGTAGATGGGCCCTGGCTGGTGTGGGTGCCCAGGACCTGGTGGTGGAGTGGGCAGATGCTTGGAGGATGTGGATGTGGGTCAGGCACCCCCCGCCCCCACCCTGAGCCTTGGTTTCCCCCCCTCCATGATGGGGATGATGATCAGGGTGTCGCTGGGGCAACAGGTGCGCGGGGAGGCCGGGTATGTGCGCAGCTCAGTGCTGGGCTCGTGGAGGTGCTGGGCTTTGGGGGAGCTGTTGCTGGCCATAGGCCAGAGCCCCCACCCCGCCCCGGCACCAGCACCCAGGACACTCAGAGTGGGTCTCAGCTGGAGGGGGCCAGGAGGTTGGACAGTCAAGGGAGTCAGTCAGGGGACTAGGGGGAAATGGGGAGGGTGGCGAGAGGGATGCACAGTGGAGATGTGCAGAAGGAACTCATCATACCTGCCCACCCCCCAGGAGGGCCCAGTCCCCCTCCTCCAAAGGGGCCACCGTAGTCATTGGGATCAGCTCTGGCTCTTCATGAGAAGCGTCTGGGGACTTCGAAATGCCCCAGTAGTGGGCCACACCCCAGACCAGGGTCCTCAAAGGCAGGGTGGGGCCCCAAGGCATGTCCTCACTCTCTGGGGCGGGGGGGGGGGGGCACCGTTGCAGTGGTGTTGGATAAGCCCTGCTTGGCCTGGTCCTCTGTGGAACTGGTTTCTCCCCCAGAAAGGGTCTCAGCAACTGGAGCCTCGGGAGGGCTGCTTGGGGGAAAATCTCTTCCCAGCCTTCTCCACAGCGATCTGCACCAGATATAAGTGAGCACTTCTTAAAATGGTTTGATTTTGTTTTGAAAAAGTAACACATTCAGATGGCACCGACTTGAGGCGGAGCAGATGGGGACCCCGGGAAAGCACTGTCAGCCCCCCGCCCCCTGGGGAGCCCCGCAGAGCTCACGTGGGCATGCACACAGGCACACACGCATGTACACGCGGGCCTCAGGGACACCTGCCTCTTGGTCACTGTCTATCAGACCGGTACGTCCCCACGCCAGCAGTGCGCCCCCCTGGATGGAGACCGGTGCTGGTGGCCCAATTCTTTGTGGGGGGGATGACCTTGGTTCTCTGGGCAGTGTCACCAAAAGACCGTGTCCTCTTTGTCACAGGGACCACACTCCCCCACGGCTGAGCTTGTTCTGACGACTGGAAATCTCGGGTCACAGAGTGAGGGAATATTCCAGAGGCTCACGGGGCACCTCGTTTTCTGTCATTCCAGAAGCCGCCGGCGCCTCTGCCCTTCGAGCTGCCTGCACTGTACCGGACGGAGGACTACTTCCCTGAAGCCGCTGGCCCCGCTGCCCTGCGGACCCCCCGCCCCCGGCGCGTGTGAACCTCTGCAGCCGCGGGGGCCCGCCCTATGCTGTCCCTTCACGCTTTGAATCCCCTCCTTCGCTTCACGTGAAGCCACGGGGTTCAGAGACGCATTTGGGGACGGCACGGGTGGGTCCAAGCAGCCACCGTGGCTCTCGGCCCCTGGGACTCGGGGCCCCTAGTCTTTCTGTGATAATCATGGGGGGCCCGCTCGGTGCCGCAAGGCACAGGCCTCCAGGTTCCCCTGCAGTGGTTGATTTGTCTTCGAACCGCCGTGCCCACCGGCCTGTGAATCATCTCAATAAAGGCGTCAAGAGGTCATGTGTGGTCTGGGTGCAAATGTTTTCTAGAAGGCAGTGCCTGCCACCGAGGCCAGGGGTCTACTCAGGCGGAAACGCCTCCCCCGGGCCTTTAGATTCCCAGCAAGAGTGGAAGGTTCAGCAGATTCTCACTGACCCGAGCCCCGGCAGCCAGCACGCCCACATGCATCCGTAGGGATGGGCGCATGGGTGGATGGGGCCACGTGGTGCTGTCCGCGTGTCTGCCCTTCCTGTGGCTGACTCTGTGCCTGTCCCTGTAAGCGGCTGGTTCTTCCTCCTTGTGACAGTGATTGATGGGGACTGTTTTTAATGAAGGCAGCTCAAACACTCCCCGGGCCCCAGTGCGCCCACTCCGGGAGAGCGAGGTTTTGAGGGAAAGTTAATTTTTCGGACAGGCTCAGTGAGGACACTAGTTTCGGGAAGACCTAGTACATGTGGCTTGCTGGCGACACCCAGGCCTCTTTCTCCTTTCAGGGCCTGAAGCAGGGGCCAGGGAGAGAGGTGAAAGAGAACGTCATGTGATCCAGCCGCAGCAGCATCGTGAATGTCCTAAAATAGAGACCCACAGGACTGTGGCCAAGAGCTTCTAGGCTCTGAGGTCAGCCTGCCTGGGTGGCAGCGCGGTTTCCTGCTCACCTCAGCTGTGTGGCCCTGCGCTAGTTGCTTACCCTCTCTGAGTGCAGCTTCCTCCTCAGTGAGAATACAGCGAGCAAGGGCACCTGCCCCCCGGGGGGTGTCTGTGTGGCTGGCATGAGGGGACTGGTGCAAGCGCCGGCCTCAGGGATGGCGGCAGCATGCAGTGAGTGGCATTGCTATGGCGACTGAGTTGGCTGGCAAAGGGCCAACTCTTGTGCCGCTTCTCAGTTGTTCCGTGGCATCCAGGAGCATCAACAGCAAGTGACTCAGGGACTGCCCTTAAATGACGGAGTAAGAAGGGTGGAAGTGTGCACTAACCGTTTCTGTGTTCTGCTGTTCTTAGATCCTTTCAGGGACGCCCGCCTTCCCACGGGTCAGCAAGGACAGGAGTGGGGAAGCTGAGTCATGAACCAGGACGGGTCATTCCAAGTTTGCTGGGAGTCCTGATGCGAAACAGTGAACTTTGAGGGGCACTTGGGGTCACCTGGGGAGGGGAGGGAAGGCCAGGACACAGAGCCTGGCAAGGAGTCTGACCTCTGTCCTTTGCTGGAGCTCTGGAGCCACTGTCCTAGGTGAGCTGATGTCCCGACAGGTAGAGGAGAGCATTGGACTGCTCGTTCCAGGACAGCCCAGGAAAAGGTTCTTTTTTGGGATGTCGGTATAAAAGGAAGTGCAAATTTTCAGAAGAGTTAGGCTCTTCTTCAGTCATCCACGTCCCTGCTTTCCCAGTGGATGTGAACTTCATGCCTGTCAAAGCAAGAGGTTTCAAGAAGGTGGCCCACGCATTGGCAGAAATGTGTGGTTTATCCCGAACTGTTTAAAAATGTTTTCGTGTTGAGACAACTGGGTAACCATCTGGAAAAAATAAAGCGAGTTCCATACCTCACTCTGTACACCAGGAACATTTCCAAAATTCCAAATGGATTAAGGACGAGTTAGATATATAAAATGAATTCATGTAAGAAGGCAGAAACATTGGAGAATCATTCAACATCCAGGAGCCTTAAAGATACATTTGAATATATAAAAGAGTTAAATCCTCTGAATGGCAAAAACAAACTGAAAACTCAACCAAAACAAAACAAAACAAAACTCCAAAGAAAACAAGAAATCCTAAGTAAATTTGAAAGATGAATGACCAAAAAGACAAGTGATAAGTTGGGAAAAATTTATATGCAGCTGATTTTTGTAAAGGAGTAATCTCTCTAATATATAAACAGCTCCTACAAATAAATAAGAGGCAAAGTAGAAAAATGGGCAAAGAATATGAACAGGCATCTCACAGAAAAGAAAATGTAAAGGGCATTTTAAACACATGAAAAGATACTCAATCTCTACCAGTAAGTATGAAAGAATATTGAAATTCCTCCATTTTCACTATGTGAGGCTGGCAAACATGAAATGTTTTTAATGACACTCTCAGTGAAATTTTGAAGAAACAAGTGTTCTCGTGCATTGCTAGTGAGATACCATGCTCATGAGGGCTATTGGCAATACCTCTCTGAATTAGAAATGTTTATGCCCTTGGACCTAGTAATTCTATCTCTAGGGATCTCATCTCCTAATAGACACACATGAGATCAATGATAAACTAAGTGATTCTCCACGTGTTTGAAATAACCCAAGTCTGGAAGGCACCTAAATGTCCTTACGTAGTGGTTCAGTCCTAGAATGTCCACTTGAACACACAGACGGATGGAATCCTATGAAGTTGTAAAAATGGATTAAGGGTTCCTTATGAGCTCGTATGAAAATGTCACCAGCATATGAAAGCCATGGTGCAGACAAATGCGCATTAACATTCCCTGGAAGGATACACAGAAACAGGGATGAGAAGTCGACTTTCATGTTTCCGGGTTTTTTTGTTTTTTTTGTTTTTTTTACTTCTCATAACTTGCTTTTATTTTTTTTCAACTTGCTCCTTTAATTTCTCCAAGATCTTCTCTGCAGTTGTGGATGCTAATAATTACTTCACCACTTTTTCACGAGATTTACCACCTTTATCTAAAACCATGTCACTCTTCCTGAGCTCCAAGACCTTGGAAAGGTCCCGACAGAGTTCGGCATTAGCCCCTCCTCCCGATGCGGGGGCTGCTATGGCCACGCTCACTGCTTCCGCTGTCACGTCTATGACAGCGCTTTGTTTGGACCTGGGTTTGGCATGGACGGCTATGGTGACACAACCTTTAGGATCAGTCGCCACAGGACCTAAGGGAGGACGTGGTCTCTCTGGTTCCTTGCTCTGGCTCTTATCCTTGTTTGTCGCACCAGCTGTCTTGGACATCTCGGCACCTAAGGGGAGCTGGGCAGAGGTTCGGGTCCCGTGTACCGACACAAATGGCTTCAGCCCGCAGTCGGGCCGCAGCGTCCCCACCGGGGAGCCGGGCACAGGCCAGCTTTTTAATACTTCTGGTAGTATGGTGTTCACCTCTTCCAAAAAATTAGCCAAAATCAGATGCCAGCAATTAAAAATGAGGAGTGTCCACAGAACCAACTGGATTTCCAACTTCTTTTTTTTTTTTTATTGTTACTAAAATTTTTTTTCCAGTGTTCCAAGATTCATTCCCCATTCCCCACATCCAGTGCTCCACGCTTTAGGTGTCCCCAGTACCCACCACCAGGCTCTCCATCTCTCCACCCCCTCCCTCCAAGTCCCTCAGTTTGTTTCTGTGTCCAAAGTCTCTGTTGTTTCGTTTCCCTCCCTAGATTACCCTACTTCCCCTTTACTTTCCTTCTCCCACTGTCCTCCAGGTTGCCCCTCATGCACCGCAAGTAAGTGAAACCATGCGATACTTGACTTTCTCTTCTTGGCTTAGGATTTCCAACTTCTCTTCAAAAACTGGAATATAAGGCTCTCCTGGGCTTACATTGTTGCCAGAAGTGATGAGCTAAAGCCAAGTCGCTTTAAAGGGCCATACTGTTTCACTAATTCATTTTATCTGCCTGGCCCCTGTGGGTATTTGCATTTGAGAGCCTTAGAACCAGAGGCCCTTAGACCATGGAGAATTTACTCCAAAGATATGGAGCATGTGAAGAAATGCAGCTGGGGGAAGGGACAGCTGCCTGCCATTATGTGTAGTGAGCAGCTGGCCCACCAGCAAGCATCTCGCTGCCGGGATTCCGAATTCCCTGGGGACCAGTGGGTATGGTCTTACTACAGAAGCGTGTGCTTTCCATGGCCCTCCTTTTGGAATTGACTTCAGATGAAGACCTAAGAAAACTAGAGACCAATATCCCTTGTGAATACAGATGTAAAAGTTCTTAACAAAATGTTAGCAGACTGAATCCAGCGATGTAGAAAATGGATTAGGCCCCATGACCAAGTGGGATCTCTCCTAGGAATGCAAGGTCGGTTTAACATCTGAAAATCAATCAGTGTAACACACTGTGTTAATAAATGTCAATAACCACACAGTCATTTCCACAGATGCAGAAAAAAGCATCTGCCAAAATTGAACATCCATTCGTGATAAAAGCTCTCCTTCTTGGGGTATCAAAGGGAGTTCTCAGAGAGCAGGGTTAGAGGCTGGGCAGACACCCCAGAAGGTGTCTACGGAGGATTACCAACTCTCTGGAGATTATTTGTTGACCCAGGGGCTGGACACAGCAGGGCGTTTCTTCCCCATCTTAAAGTAAAATCCTACTTAATCTCCCACCCCCCCCTTCTGCAGAATGCTTTATTGTTTCTAGTTGGTCCACAGCTTGAGTAAGGGCTGAAAAACTTGCTTAAAGAGCTGCCTGGTGAGGGTACCTGACTGACTCAGTTGGTAAGCATGCAACTCTTGATCCTGGGATGGGGTGTAAATTTACTTAGGAAGCTGCCTAGCATGGCAGAGAGAGGCTCAAGCTGAAGCTCTGGTACCAGCGGTGGCAGAGGGGCCCTCAAAGGCCGCTGGGCTCTGGGAGGCTCCTAGATGTGCTTGGTCCACTTTGTCTTTTGGTTAAGAGCACAGCCGCCTTGGCTTTGGAAGAACTCAAAGCAATTCTGCCTGGGCGGCTTTCCCAAACTTTCCTCTGTGAGGCCTGTGGGCCCTCCGTGGCCCCAGAAGCATTCGTGTTCTTTTCAGGGATGCTCAGCTGGACGCAGTTGAGGCTTGCAGGCGGTGGGGCGTGGCCGTGGGGCGGAGGATGCGGGGGCCTCCCTGCCGGGACGTGGCTCCAAAGGTGAGGAGGGCGGCTAGGGGAGGGCTGCGTGACCAGGGTCCGTGGTCAGGACAGGCCACCCCACGGAGCCACGCCTGACCGTGGCAGGTGCCCCCCAACCCCCTCCTGGGAGGACTTGCTTGTGGGGTTCCCGGAGTCTCTCCGCAGTAAGTGGAGCCCGCGCTTGGTCCCCACCACTCTTCTGGGGAGCCGGGCCCCTGATGGAGGAGCGGGAGCAGAGCTGGATGCGCTGGAGAACGAGGTTTGTGCATTTGTTCCGTTGGCTCATGGGCGAGAGCGCTAAAGACGCTGGGTGCAGGGCAGCAGGGCCCCACTTTGGGAGCCCATGCTCTCCTCGTTGCCTGCCACCGGGAACATTCGCTTGCATGTGTGAAATTGTTTTCTACAGGGACACCTGGCTGGCTCAGTCGGGGGGGATCATCTGGCTGTTGATCTCAGGGTCATGGGTTCGAGCCCCACACTGGGTGCTGTGATTCCTTAAAAGGAGCAGGGGGTGTGGGGGTGCTCCTGGCTAGCTCAGTTGGTGGAGCATGTGATTCTTGAGCTCATGGTTGTAAGTTTGAGCCCCACATTGGGTGTAGAGATAAATTTAAAAAAATTTTTTAAATTAGTTTCTACACATAGGTAGCCTCTCTGAGTGTAGAGTTAGGTTCTTAGTCTGTCCAACTGGTGTTTGTTGAATGGGGAGAAACAGAACAAATGGTCTTACATAGGAAGTCCCAGGCAGCAAGGCTAATACTCAGGGGAGGGCTTGGGCTGTAGTTCACCTGTTCACCTGTGTGAGCACATGTTCACCTGCGTGTCTTTTAAACAGGGCTTCTGGGGCTCCTGGGAGGCTCAGTTGTTGGGCATCTGCCTGTGGCTCAGGTCGTGATTCCGGAGTCCCGGGATGAAGCCCTGGATAGGGCTCCCTGCTCGGCGGGAACCTGCTTCTCCCTCTCTCACTCCCCCTGCTTGTGTTCCCTCTCTGGCTGTGTTTTGCTCTGTCAAATAAATACAATCTTAAAAAAAAATAAATAAATAAAACAGGGCTTCTCAGTCTTGGCCCTGCAGAGGAATCAGCTGGGCCCCCCCGGGACCACCCGCATCAGAACCGGGGGGAAGGGCCTCCGTAGAGCTCCCCAGGACATTTCAGTCTGCAGTCACTGGGCTCTGGGGCCTTGGGAGAAGAGAAGACTTTCAGCGATGGGCTACCTGCGTTCCAGCAACCACAGCTGCTTCTGGGTTACATTCTGCGGGAGCCTCCTTTCCTTTGAGGGCGCAGGGGCCTCAGCGTCCGCCTCCCACCTTCCTGAGTGTGGTGTGGGATTGGGTTTGAGTTGGTTTCTGGTTCGTGCTGTACTGATTCCACCCCAGCTCCAGAGATGGGTACTGACTGATCTAAGCCAATCAGAGCTATCCGAGCTCCCAGTGACTCACTGAGAAAGCTCTGACCTAAGCCCTCCAGCCACAGAGACGAGCTCTGGAATGGTCCACTTGGCTCCAAGGTCAGGACTCTTGCTCAACAGTGAGGGAAGGTGAATGGGAAGCACCCTGTGGACACCAGGGTGCCGGCCTAGGATGAGGGTGACCATGTGGATGGGCAGAAGGACAGGACCTGAGCCTTTGCCTACACCGAGGATAGCTGTTTGTGTGTCCCCTTTATGCAGCACCGTCTGGGTTGGAGTTCCTGTTTCCTGGCAGTGACAGTCCCATTCATAAAAAAGGTGTCTGAAGCTGGGTAAGGAGAAGTTATGTCATCACTGATGGGCGAAGACCTGGGAAGCCCTGTGAGCCAAGAGCAGCTCCTGGTGCCACTCGGCATGCATTAGGAAACGTAAGTCACACTAAGACATGAGGCTCTCCCAATCCTTTCAGTCTTGCCTGGGCCAAGGAAGAAGTCTCATTTTGGTGTTGGTGTGCCCAGAATCCCTCTGATTTTCCTTTTTTTTTTTTTTTTTTTTTTCTGATTTTCCTTTTTAACAAGCAGAGCCAGCCTTGGACTCATAGCCTTCAGCAAGCAGTAACAGGTGGTGAAGTTTTAATCTAATGTTTTGTATTTATTTTTACAGATGTCTTCATTAATGGCAAATTTGCTGGCTGTCCTTTCCTGTAGAGATGAAGCTTTCCTTTTTACAAAGGGTCATTGAGACATATTAAGCACAGAAAGCAGTTGTTAGCAGAGGACCAGGACGGACCAGGACGGCAGTGTGAATGAGTAGTGTGGGAGATGCTGTGCCAGGAAAAGCACAATGTGTCGGTTTAGAGGCGAGGCTTGTGTGTCTGCATTCACAGCAGGGAAAGCCTTTCTTAAGAGGCTGTCTTTAGCTAAGATTAAGGCTGCATGGTGCAGTTGGAATGCCGGTGGCTGGAGACTCGGATGTCCTGGGTCCGAGTCAGCATCTATCTCTCCTCTGTCAGCTGGGATCTAAGGACAAGTTCACTTCTCAAAGCTGGAGCTGATACTCCCTTCACAGGACTTTTTTTCTTTTTTGTTTGGGGTGGGTGGGTGGGTATTGGGACACTAGGGCAGGACTATTTTGAGGACTCAAATTGCCTTGGAATTTAGTACCCTGCTAGTGCCAGGAACACTTCGAGGATGTCTGGAAAGTACTTGAGTAACTGCGGTGTGTGCTGAGCTCCTAGGAAAGGTGCAGTCATGGTCCTAGCCTGGAGGAGGATGGGTCCTTGGAGGACTGGGCTCTGTGTTTGAGCCTTTCTTGGTTCTCTCTTCCGAGGGAAGCCCACTTAGCTAGCCTTGCCAGCAGTGGCAGCCACCATCAAGTTGTGCAGGGCCTTGGCCACTAATCCCTAGGCTCTCACATCTGCTTCACACACACTCAGTACAAGGTAGCATCATGCTCTGTTTGAGTCCAAGTCACAGCTGGTACAGTGCTTCCAATTACATTGGGAAAGCCCTTTTGTTTGTAGCCTCTTATCAGTTTCCAAAAGGTGAACAATTGCCTTATTAGGGTATTCATTTTGCCTTAGTAATAAAACCTTCATAAAGGTCCAGCAAGATTTGTGCAAAAGCCAGCTGAGTTTAAAAGGCCCTACACCTCTAAGGCCTGATGGTGTGTGGGGCAGGTGGTGGCACTTGGCCTCCATCACAGATCCAAGAACCTTGTAGTCTGAAAAACACACAGCTGCAACAACTCGTTCAAAGAGTGAAGATTCTGCCCTTTATTCCATTCACAGATAATCTGCCCTGGAAATGACTATGGACCTTCCAGACCTTCCTTACTCTTGTCCTCTTACTTGCACTTCAAAATCACGACTGGAGGATTTCTAGGATATGTAACTTTCGCCTTATATGCTAAGTTTTTGAACACAACTCCCCCCTAATTTGCAATTCCACTTAGACTTAATTTCTAATGAATGTTGAAGTTGTTTAAAGTGGAATACATTGATGGGAAGTAGCAGGACAAAAAGAATTCCAGAATGGTGACCCTCCTTTGGTTCAAGTTTGGATCTGTTTTCAAGCTGATTTTCTAATAGTAGTTGATAGGAAATGCCTTATTTCCTAACTGGATGCACCATCAAGAATTTATCTTTTTAGACCACCTCATGGTGGACAACTGGTAACTGGCATGATGGAATGCCATTTCAAAACGGTGCAAGCACCCTCTTCTAGTTCGTTTTCGGTGGGGGTTCTACACTTTGGTGAGACATGCTTGCAGCTGGTATTGACCAGATGAGCAACAGGGTAGGTTAGAAGGGTCACAATGGGTAGAAAAGCCATTGCTGAAGGTAGAGGCAGAAAGCTGACCTCATTCTCTGTGAAATCCATGTATTTATAATTTAAATATATCCTAATTTCATTAGTAAGAGAGTGAACTTTCCATCACACAAACTAAGTGATTCTCAAGTTTAATATCACAGAATCCCTGAGAGGATTTTGGGGCCTCCGTCTCGAAGGTTTGGTCCTGGTAGTCGGGGGTCAAAGTACGGAAACCACGCATGTATATAGCAATAGTCACTTGACAAAAGTAAGTTCAATGGCTCCCAGTGATATTCCAGTTGGGGTGCCCCCGAGTCATGGATAGGTGGTTTTAAAATCTGGCCCTGTTTTGTTCTCTTCTGAAAGTACCTATCTTTACAAATGGGCAGGCATTTGGATTGGACACACTACAGGGCAATCAAAGGGGCAAATTCTTTTCTGCTTATATCTTAAGAGGACAAAGTGCTGTCTGATGGAGACAAACAATGGGAGCAGAAAGTGCCTTTACGTGCTGGAGAGAGAAATCATGCTGCTCATCAGTCTGACCCTGGAAGTCAGGGCCACAAGAAAATCAGAGGGACATAAAAGTCTCCTGGGAAGAAAACTTACAGAACTATTCAGTCTACAGTTAGGTGGAAGGTTGCCACAGCTTTTATTTCCAGATTATTCCAAAAGCAAACAGTAGCAACGACATTCTTTTAAAATGGCTTTTATTGAGACACGTTTAGGGCTTCTGCAACATTGCTAGTTGGGGATCTTCTTTATTTCCAATTCGTAGGTGGCTGAATTCTTCTCCGAATGCCAACAATGCCCGTTTCCACCACCTTAGCGAGGAAGCACACTCTTCTGTCTCTGCTCAGATGTTCAACCAGGAACGTACATTCCCCTCTATTTTTTTTTTTAATATATTTTCTTTATTTATTTGACAGAGAGAGAGAGATCACAAGTAGGCAGAGAGGCAGGCAGAGAGAGCAGAGGAAGCAGGCTCCCTGCTGAGCAGAGAGCCCGATGTGGGCCTCAATCCCAGGACCCTGGGATCATGACCTGAGCTGAAGGCAGAGGCTTTAACCCACTGAGCCACCCAGGCGCCCTCCCCTCTGCTATTCTATGAGAGTCTCCTTAGAACTCCATGTAGGCCTCCTAAACCCAGGCTCTGTCCTTCCCACCTAGTAACTTCCTAGGCAGGCTAATTTCAAACCAAGGATGAGAGGGCTTCAATTCAGCTGCTATTACTATCCTTAAGTAAGAGAAAAGCTTTCTCAGTGCCAGTTCTTCTCATTTGATAATCTGTGGCCTCTTAATTTGGGGACATCTTAAGTATTAGCCGGTGTCTATAGAATTTCTAATCTCCTTGTAATACAGACTTAAAATTTAACTCCACACCAGCCCTGAATGCCCTAGAGGTCCTGGTCTATTCTTGCACTTTCTCCTGTAGTTTTTGAGAAGCAGGACATTACCATTTGAGAAGGAGGTTGGTCAACTTTCTTTGGTCTTGTTAATGCTTTTGTTACAGCCACCTTTTGGAAGGAGTCTTAGAAATTATGGAAGCCAGCCACGTAAGACCTCTTTAGACCAATGTCCCTGAGAGGTGCTTGCTGGGCTTCTGCCCTCTGCATGGATTGGAGCTTTATTATTGTTGTAATTACTGAAAACGGTGGCCTAATACTGCCTCCTTGTACTCTTCCATTCTTTAGTCCATTCTTTAGCTCTTGGGAATCTATGTAGTAAATATACTAGCTCCTTCGATCTTAACAGCCCTTCAGGTGTGTGATCTCCAAAGCCTCTTTAATAGCAAGATGATCAAGAGAATTACAACAAAAGCAGACATTAGTTTTGCCTGTTTAGTACAATTGTTCCCATTATAAGGCGAAAACTAACATTTAGTTCCTTTCAGAAGAAAGCCAGAGCATTAATACTCTGCTCGCAAATAATGCCAATTCGTTAACATCCTTTTACCGCTGAGACATTTACATATATAAACAGGCTCTGCTCCTTAACAAAAGGGGAACTGAAAAACTCAAGGATGTTTATTTTTGTAGTTAAAAAGACAAAAGGAAACCAGAAGAACCTGTAACAGGTGCCTTGAGAGAAAGCATTCTTAATGCCAGTGGCACATCTTGGTCTTCTATTAAGTTTCCTCAGTGGCCGTGGCTCCTGCCTCTGATGAAAGTGAGCCTTTGCATCAGCTGGCACAAGACATTAAGGGACACACAGGACTGTAAAGTGTAATAAAGCAAATATTTACATTAAGCACAATACAGCAATTTATTTAGATGCTTAAAATGAATACAAAGGGAAATAAAGATCACAAAATTATACATACTACAACAGTGTGTCATATATTAGATGGTATAAATGAATACACCAGGATGGTGTTTAACTAAAGATAAAACTAAATATCCAAAATGCAGCACTCATTGGTTTGCTGCTTCAACACAACACACTTTCATACAGATCTAAAAGGTGTCAAAATTAGTAGCTGCAAAGTCAATTCTTGCATGTGATTTTTAGCTTAAAAGATTTCAGAAAACAGATCTGAAATACCAGTTTTTGTTTCAGCTGTAATGTCAAGGATATTCAGAACAAGAAAAATTCTATAATACAAGAGAGTCCAGATATATATCTTATGTGGCTGGCCTCTGTTGCAAGATTGTACAAGGTTATGTGCAAAAACTAAGTCTGTCCAAAAGTCCATACTAGCGCAGTTTCGAGCTTTTGCTAGGTAAACTAGATAGAGCGTTTATTACACAGCAAGGGCAACACTAAAAAAAGAAACAAATCTAGGATGGGTACACAATAACAATATCATAGGCATCACTTGAATAGGTCTAAAAGACTGTACAAATATACAATTCAACTATTCAGAATGAATACATGAAAAAAAATTGATTTTCCCCAAAGTCTACTATACACATTGGACTGGTAGCTTGCATGTTGGCCCTACACTACCGTGTGAATCCGGGGTAACACTTCCCAAGATCAACCAAACATTTTACAGAGGGAAAGAAATGTTGAGAAGGCAGATAAAATAAACCTCTGCTTTTCCTCGTGTGCGTTCGTGAGCCACCAGCTTATTGGTTTTTCACATTTATTTACTGTGTCTGTCACAGCAAGTTCTGAAGCAAGATCAGCCAATCTAGCATGTCACTGACTTAGATGGAACCACCGGGATTAGCAGTGGCCCCGGACCCCCACAGCCCGACAACCCAGCACTCGGAAGGCAGTACCAGTTAGAATAGACCTTTGCGGTCCTACTGAAAGGAGAGCAGAGCTCCAGGCTGCAGAAGGTCACCGATGCCAGAGAACCTGGCACTTAGGCCTGCTGGCTGCTCAGTTTCACGCCGGTTAGGCTGCCATGCATCGGCTCAGCGACCCCATCAGTCATGTTGTCAAACTGCTCCCCGTCCTCACTGTCAATTGTGCTATTCTGCCACTCAATCTGTGGGTTAGATAAGCGCTCATCATTTTCAGACGCGTTCTTCCACTGTGACTGGTCCTTGGACCAAAACCCTTCAACTTTTCCATAGGAACTATTCTTCCATTTCAACTGCTCTCTGTCACCTTGCATGGTAGCCTTTTTTTTGGCAGCTGGCTTACTGCTTCTTGCATCTTCACTCTGGGAAGACTCATCCGACCAGGTTCCTGCTTTAATTTCACATGTGTTGTCCTCAAAGTCTGACACCTGCTGGGAACCAGGGCCACTCTCAGATGGAGAAGCACCATCTTTCCACTCAACAACATCCTCTTGGTCAACCTCACTGTCAGAAGCATCATGCATCAGTTTGGTTGGTTCCTCAGTCAAATGAATAGTTTCATATTTCGAACCATCCTCCTCTTTTTGGTCTAGCTTCTCCTCAGATTCTAACGCATCCTCAGAAATGACCTTCGGTAGGTGTTCCTCTGGGTTATCGTTAGGGATTTTAGGCTCAACTTCAAACACAGGGTCAAAAGGGCTACCACTTCCATTGGATTCTTCCTCCAAATTTTCAAAACTGTCTGAGGAACTGTCCTCTTCCTTCCCGAGGCTAAGCTTTTTGTCAGCAGTTTTACTAGCATTGACTCTGGAATCCTTCTCATCATGATTCTCAAACAGCCACTCAGCATCAAAATCCATCTCGTGCTTCACTTTATTTAGTTCTTTCATGTTGAAGCCCAGTAACACACCAGGCTTGTACTTTTCACAGTCTCGGACACACTTCTTCCTCTTATTACTAAAATGGGAAGCAATATCACTCTTCCACAACCACAAACTGGCGGCCAGCTTCTCAATTTCTCTCCTGGTGGGATAGGGCTGTTTATTGAAATACTTCGTTAGGAAGCTTTTCCTGGCTTCATAGGAATCATCTTCATGACCCTTGGGGTCTAAAGCTAAAACAACAGGCTCTTCAGGCTTCTCTTCAAAAAAGCTGGGCGAATCACTATCATCGTCTAACTTTCGCTTTTTCAGCAAGGGGAACTCCACTTGCTCGTAAGTGCGCTTGACAGGTGCCAGGCCAGGTGACTGATTGAGCCGAGAGGGCGCATTTGTCTTATCCTGGCCATTCTGGGTCTTTCCAACACCCCTGCAGTGAACCAGATGCAGAGTGATCGTCGAGGCGGTCATGTTGCTGGTGTACACACCAAGGCAATGGATGCACTTGTAGGTGAGCTTTTTTTCCACGGGATGAACCGTCTGAATAACCTGGTGCCTCTCTCGCAGGTGATGCGCAAGTGCGTCAGATATGGGTCCTTTCAGGATTGAAAAGCAAAGAGGGCAAAGGGTTTTTCCAACATCTTTTTTATAGGGCACTGCAGCTTGAGGTGAACTTTTAACAGGGATATCTGCCTTTTCCTGAACTTTTGGCTGTGGCTTTGGAGGGACCGGAGGGTTATTTTGGGCATGGTAAGCAACAGACTCAGCCGGGGCATCCCTCAGGTTGTATGTAGTTACAAGGAGATGGATATTAGTGTGACTACCCTGCTGCAATGTCAAATCAAAACTCAAAGTAGAATCTGTTTTGGGTCCCATCTCTTCATCAACGTGAACCATCCGCATGTGTGCCGCCATCTTTTCCACGTCATTGAATGTTGAACGACAATACGGGCAGGACAGGCCATGAATTAACATATGGTTGAGCAGGGTGTCTGTGGGCAAATAGCGATTACAGTAGAGGCATTTGCTAGTAAAATTGTGTATTTTCATAATGTAGTTGGCTACCGCTGGGACTTTCTCGGCTTTATGTTCTTTTTCGAAGTGCACACTATACACATTTTCAGGAAAAAGCTCATTACAGATTGTACATATTTTCCACTTCTGAGTTGAAGAAGTATTGGCTGGGGGAGGGCCTGTGGCAGCCGCAGTAGGTTTGGAACTGGACTGACCTAATACTCTGGATGCCTGTGACTGGGAGAGGGAGGGAGACTTTAACTGGCCTGATGAGAGAGAAGAGGCATTAGCAGACTGTAGGGAGTATCTCGCTGGTGCCTGGGACCTCTGCTCTGACCCAAGCCCGTAAGATCTTCCATTTCCACTTGGAAGTAGCTGCTTCACAGACTGAGATTGCTGAGGGATGGAAACTGGTGCGTTGCCACCTAGACCCAGTCTCATTGACTGACCAACGCCATAGCCCTGGCCTACAGATTTGACTCCGTAGTTATTCTGCTGTAGGTGAACATTGGACATAATGTTGACTCCTGTAGAATTTAAGTTAGGCTTTGGTATTGAGAGTCGATTTACCATCTGCTGTGATGGCAAAGACCGGACATTTCCAGAAGCAAGGGAACCAATTCTTGATTGGAGTCCCATGCCCTTCTTCTCTTGAGGTTTGGGAGCAATTAGCATCAAAGGTTTGGATCGGGGGACCACCACATTTGTGTGCCCAATCATGGCAGTGACCTGATAGCCTATGCGTTCATGGTCTTCGATGACGTGTTGTACCAAAGCTTCGTAGGACTTTGGCATGAAAAGGCATCTCTTGCAATGAATACTACTCTCTTCCCGGGCATTTGAACCTAAAGGGACTGCACCATTGAGTGACTTCTCACCTGCCTTTGCTATGTAAGGCGCTGCCACGTGCTGAAAATGTTCCCTGTAAATGTGCTTCCTAACGATTTCATAAAGAGGATCTCGGTAAGTGCACTTCTTACAGTAATAAACAGCTTGTTCTACACTGTCAGCCTGCTTAGGTTTAAGGCCATCATTTTTGCTTTTATCTTTGAAAGTGCTGAGGCTGCTACTTGGTGCGCTGGCGTTTGGAGCATGAAATATTTTAATGTGTGTTTCCAAAGTCTTTTTGTCTGCATTGAAGGTACAGTAGGGGCAATTAAGGAGAATCCTATTTTCAAAGTCTTCACTATGGACATTCCGGAAATGACTTTTGTAGGCAGAGAAGAATTTTGAAGAAAATGGACAAGCACTGCAGCAAAAAGGTTTCGTCCGGTAGTCCTAAAGAAAAAAAACAAAAGCTGGAATCAGAATGCCACTTCAGAAAAGGCAGTAACAGGTTCCAGATTATTCCTCTCAGATGTTCTCTATTTTTAAGAGAGATACAATCCTATTGTTAGAACGGAAACTCCGTAAGCATCAATACAATTTTTTTTCCTTTTGCAAAATTAATTTGTAAAATATAAACCCAAATGAGAAAGCTGTTTCAAACCAAATAATTTTACCTGGGTCCCAGAGTATTAAAAAAACCCTCAATTCTAAGTTTCCCCTCAATGTTTAGAAAAGAATCAAAGTCATATTTGCCAATTGGTTTTAGAGAAGCCAAAGACAAATGGTTTCAAAGATAAACATTTTACAGTTAGAAATGACAAAAATAAACACTGTGAAATCAGTCTCACTCCATGAATCAGTAAGTTGCAAAAGGTTTCAGATTTACTATTCAGTAAAAGTCAGGGACCAAAGTGCTACAGGGCAATTAGGCAGTAAGATATAAAGATACACCTTTCATCCCTCCCCCATCATGGAAAATCTTCAAAAATCTCAAAAAATTTTTCTTCCTCCGATCGAAGTGCAGTGTAGTATTTAGATTTCATTACTGATCAAAGAGCTACTGATTTAAAGAGCTGGCTTTCTTCTATAAGCCATGGTCTCTCTTCTCAAGCAAGAGCAGTTTCAAAAGAACTAATGAAGTGCTAGCTGCTTTGATTCTAATTAAGAAGTTAAATAAAAATTTCCTATAGATTATGAGTGCATGTTGTTTAAAATCCAATAAAGTACTGCAGAATATACTGATATCAAAGAGTGACTTTCAGAATTATGCTCATTAGCACTTGTGCAGTTTGTCCTCTGAAGACTGGTGAAACAGAAGCTGGGCAAGAGAGTATCTTTCCTCCCTAGAAACCTACTTTGTTTCAGATACCAGTTTGACACAAAATAAAATATTCTGCTTTCTCCTTAAAGCTCAACCCGCCATTTATTGTTAGAATGTGAAGCTTTGGGATTCGTAAAACCAAAATTATATGTCCACCGGAAAGCTTTTACATTTGAAGAGTTCTGGTGCATACCTTTTTTCTTGGGGTATGAATAAGAAAAAAACCAGGTAACTATACTCTCAAATTTCTGAGGCAGAGTTTAAAACCTCTGCCCAAGTATAACAGATCAAAAATTAAAATAAACAGGGAATGATAAAGTCGGCAATGATAATCCCTTCACCCTGTGGGGCAGGAACCACCACCTACACCACCTTCTCTGTCCCATCTTCACTTGCTGGCATCACTGGAGCCTTGGATTACCTAATGCTGTTTTTAATTCCAACTTGTAAAAATGTGAGTTACACTTTTCTATCACTACCGTCCTACAAAGTCACCCATCCTCCTCATGTGCTGGCTTAACAACCCCAAAGGTTGGATCATACCAACATAGAAAAAAACACCCTCTCCAGAAATAGCATGAATTGTGATAGACACAAAAAAATGATGGATGGCCTAGATGAACAGGATGCTGGAGTACATTTCAGAAACAGAAGAGCGAAAGTACTGTTGATATATAGACCTTAGAATATTTAAGCAACAAAATTTCCTTTACACTTTCAAGTTTCAGTCCGACGACAAAAAAGACAAACCCTTCCTAGTTTTCCCTGCCACTCAGGAAAACAGAAATAATCAATTTTCACATTTTCCCCACAAGGTTACTGCCCACAAAACAATGTATCACTATACCAAGGATGTTGCCATTTGGGGAAGTCCCCTGTGCTACTTACCTGATTTTTTGTAAGTGAAGGGTCCCACAGTCCTACATCCTCCCATGTAGTGTTTTTCAAATAAAAGTCATTAGGTTCAAACTGTTTAAAATCCTAGAAAACAGTGAAAGAAGTTTACAAAAACACAGTGATACCAACTCAAGCCCACCCTTACTTATAAATCCCACCTCTTAGCTAGAACTGGGGAGACACACAGAAAAACCAACACTACCAAGAACTAAACTAGGAATGATAAGGCTCTTAGGAAATATAAATGGGCATATGGAAGTTGCACTCAACATTTTCTACCAACCAACCATTCCCCTAATGGTCAGTCTAGGTTTCCAAGGAAACCACCAGAAGTTTTAATTAAGTAAAAAATTCAGCCACATATTAATACCAAAGCTCCTTTCATTAAGAGTACTGTAACTCATCAGTTGTAGCATTAGAATAGAGTATAAGCTAGCAATGTTTGCTTACAGCACCATGGATGTGATATTCTGTTTCTGAGGGGAAAAAGGGGGTGGAAATCGACTGGGAAGAAAACTCAGGATTTCTGAACCCACAAAAGGAAGAAAGAACGCTACTTAAAGAAAAGTATGCAATATTACATTAAATTTATACTCTTAAGTAAAAATTTAATGGCCTGTTTTCCCCCCAGGCCAGGAAGATACAAAGTCTCAGGAGAAAATTCCCCTTGGCTCCTTAAAAGGTTCACAGTTCACTGTGGGAAAATCAAGTACATTTAAATTCCAGAGTATGTAATGGGTGTAATAATGAGAGGAACACATCAAATGGAGGATAGAAAAGGTCCCTTAACATGTGTATTATTTCCTCTTGTGTAGATTACTTCACTGCGTGCCAAGTAGAATTAGATGGACTATTTCATCGGGCAGATCTACCTGAATCTGAGGGGCTGGAGAGCAGGAAACTTCTACACTAGGGATAACATAACTAGAGAAGCCCACTTTTGAGAAGCTTCCGTCTTTATGAAAATACCCCCTAAGTATTATTCACGGGAGACAGAAAAGAAAATCTGTTGCATGAAGGTAATTGCTTTTAACTTTCAATTCCATCCAAACATTTACTGAATGCCTATTATATACCCAGCACTGTGCTAGGTGCTGGTTATACGTGGAGGGACAAGGTGGTTATGGTCCCTGGCCAGATGGAACTGAAAGGCTGGTGGGAAAACAGCTTTAAATATTTCAATCGGAGGCTTTGACCAACTAAACCGCAAGACCTGGAACAATGAGATCTGGAAAAGGAGGAGACCAGTACACTGGCTATCCCATAGGGCTGTTACAAAGCTCAGAAAAAAAGGTCAGAAAAACAGTTTGCAAAAGTCCAAACTGTTATACAAGGGGAAGACAACAGTGTCTGATGGGTCAGAAGGGCCAACAAATGCTCATGGTAAGGAAAGAGACAACAAGCACCCAAAGACCATGCCTCAACAATCAGAAGGTTTACCAGAACACTCAGGCATTTCAGAATGAGAACAGGCTCTGGAGTCCTGCAGACAGACCCTGCCATATGTTTAGCTGTGAGGCGGACCTATATCTTTACTAGTTCTTCATTGTAAACTGGAGATAAGAATTCCTACATCCCCCCCAGGGGCTGTTCTAAGAATGTGAATTTAGAGACAATTTTAAAGCACCTGAAGCGTCTGACATGCTAAACCCTCACCAGTAGAACTGCCTTTACTTCATGATGCAAAGATGAAAAAGCTCATTTTAGGGAGAAGGGAACAAGTTAAGTCAACTGTGAAAGCTCTGGTGAAGCTAATGCTGCAGTTACAATTCAGAATCACAACTAAGAATTAACCAATCCCGGCTGCTGACACAAAGTAATGGATCAGAAGCTGAGTCATGTTAAAATTTAAAAAATGGCATGCTACTTACTTCTATGTGTTCTTTACAGTATTCCAACCCAATGTCACTAAGTATTTTTTTCACAGTTTTCCGGGCTTTTCTTAAACTGCCAAGATTGTTGACAGGAAGTTGGAACATAGTTTCTATTGGAAAAAAAAATTTAAGTCAAGTCAAAACACGTACAACTTGTAATATTTCCTACTTCCACTGATGGCAGGACCACAAACCCTGGCCCGCTGACAAAGGTGGTGAGTAGATACCCTTATCTAGTATGTTCCGATTACTTATAAAGCAGACAGGCAAAGTAAGTGCTCTCTGATTTTTTCTATTTTTAACAGGGCGTTTTATGTTATAAATCAAGTGTGGGTCTAATCTGGCACAATTCTAATTGGAGTTTAAGTTCATCTACCAAACTGTTTTTTTTAAAGTTGAGAATTAGGTTAATAATACCAACCGATTATCTTAAAATTGAGTGTGAGTGCTTTTCGCCTTGTGATGTTGAGTCTCTGAAAATAGAAAAATGTTCACCATTTCAGCATCATGATCACAAAATTTTGAGTGCCAGGGAAAAGAAGTTTTTGTTTTCTGGGAACTGTCCTGCACATTGCTATGATAATCTTTAAAGAAATATCCTTCAGTGTTTCTAAATACTATCCAAACTAAAGATCCTACTGCTTGTGTACCTAGCCCCCCAGCCAGCAGAACACCTGACAAAGGTACTCAGCATCAGGGTAGATGATAACTGTGTCACAGACTTTAGGGGATCCTCTTGAAAAGTGAAATAGGGGATCCTCTTGAAAAGTGAAAAGCTTATATGTGTGTGTGAAGGAACTGAAAAATTATTTAAATGACCTAATACATTAAAGCACAAATTTAGGTGTCCACTTCCCCAAGCTCCTTAAAAAACAAAAGTTAAAAAAGTTAAAATTAGTATCTGTATGGCTTCCATGTGACCATAAATGTTTCCTATAAAATACGGTAAGAATTTATCATCAATGTAATAATCCAAATACATTTTGTAGAATATAAAATAGTTCCAAAACCAAAACCAGAGGCAAACCCAAAAGCCAAAGCAACAGAAACTGAAGTTTAACACACTCAAATCTGGCTTTCTAATTAATGAATGCTGTTATCCTATAATACCACTACAATTTGTAAGTACGACCATAATCAACTAATCCAAATGTAATAGAGTATCATGTTACCTCATGTATTATTCTAATCCAACAATACTAACTATGAGAAATGGAAAAGAATGAAGCGTACTAAAACAAACAACTCCTACAAATTCTGAATTTGGATATGTCACCAGAACTTAGAAGTCTCAAAATATTCTACATTAAGTACAAAGTATAATTGAGGCCAAAAAAGAAATGTATTTCACTTTACACTGCTCAACCTTCCGATGCTCAGCAGCTAAGAAGCATGACTATGTGTCCTCCACACTCTCTGCCATCCAACAATCTGCATATAACTTAATAGGGAACTCAGAAGTCACTCTGGTTACAAAATAATGTTCAAAGACAAATCCATTATTCTTTGTGGAAATTTTATTGCTAAATTGTTTTAAACCATCTTTTTGAAAGTTTTAATCCGTTGCTTAATAAAACTATTCCCACAACCAGGTCATTTAGAGAGAAACACCTGACAGCAATGTTTCAGAAATATAGAAGATGATACAGGCTAATTCTAAAGAGACCAGGCATCAAAACAGATGCCCACAAATGCCCAAGTCTGAGAAGAGACATCTTGTTTCTCTATTCATTTCATAAATTCTCTCTGTGGGCCCAAATCCAGCAGTTCTTTTACAGCTTCCCAAGTCAGTCCTGCTTTACTTCAGAGGAGAGATGAGCCCAAAAGGCAGCCATTACTGGTTTTCCCTGCCTTCTGGTTATACGCCGCTCAACATCTCAGCAAAACCAAATACACAGTGATTGGGAAATGTCGCCACCACTGAAGCCACCAGTATATACAGAAAACACACAGAGTTAAACTGCAGCTGAGGATAAAGAACAACTTATTCTCCTATGGATAATACATCAGGCTTTCTAAGTGCCCACCACCCATGACTAACCAAGTTGTTTTAAGACCTCCAACTGAAGCACCTCACTGCATGGTAGGTACCCAATTATACACCTACAGTTCTGAAAATGTGAGTATGCGCATAAAAGAGCTTAATTACAAGAAACTTGTAATTTATAAAATGTGGTATTTCAGCCATATAAATAGTGAACTTTGCTTACCAGAATATGTTGTACAAAAAATTTTTTTAAATGATTAGCAACTAGGAGGAACCAAAATTAAAGTTTACACTGAAAGATGCAGAATACTATGAGTTAAAATTACTGGCAATGTTTATGGATCTGGGGAATTCTCTCTGCCCTCTTCCCCAGATGGAGGTACCCTCTATGTATTTGCTTATGGAGGCCACTTAAGATTTTGTCTGGATCTAGAGTAACACACTCATTCATATGCGATAGCATCATCAAAAGCATTTACAAAGACCCTTGTTTTTTTTAAGTAAAACATTCTTTATAAAACAGGCACACAGTGTTAAGTGTATGCAAAGCAGGACCCCTCTTACTCTTATCCTCCAGTCATGGAACTCCCCTTCTGGAAGGAGCCACTGTTATGTCAAGCTTTTCTGCAACAAGCCAAAGACTCCTTGAAAGAACATCTCAACAAAGGCTGTGAATGTTAGGATTATTATGAGTGACAAGATAAAGAGCTCAAGGATCCTATACATTGTTTTCCCCAGCCTCTTGCTTTTACTGTTAAGAAAGAACTTCAAGGGGCGCCTGGGTGGCTCAGTCGGTTAAGCATCTGCCTTCTGCTCAGGTCAGGATCCCAGGGTCCTGGGATCAAGGCCAGCATCAGGATCCCTGCTAAGCAGGGAGCTTGCTTCTCCCTCTCCTGCTCCTCCCCACCCCCTTGATTTTTCTCTCTCATCAAATAAAAGCTTTTATCTTCCTTAAAGAACTTCAAATCAACAGCTGGCTTCAGGGTTCACCACTGTTATCTATTTGATTCATAATTAAAAACTTCTACAAGAATTACTCTTGGCCCTCTGCACCGCTCCAAAGTCCTCTGATTTACAAATCTGGACAAGGGGCCCATACCATAAGTGACTAACTGAGGGGTGGGAACAGAATAAATAGGAAATCAGTTGTCTGAGATTAAGGGCTGATTCCTCACTTTTGAATAGAAAGAGAACTAAAACCAAAATATCTACAATAATTACTCTTAGGGAGAAAGATGCCTTTAATGTCAAAAATTGTCTAGAAGTTGGGCTTACTTTCTCTCCAGATTTGTCTGCAGTCCTTTCTCTTGAGCCTCCTTGTTTGTCAGAATGGCCATTATCACCAGGTCAGCACCATTATCCCAGTAAAAAGGACAGCTCCTTCAGTCAAACCACAAACCTTTCAGTTCATGGCAAAAAGGGGAAAATATCCAATTTAACAGAATGAAACAGAATGAAACAACTGTTCACCTATTTATCTGTCATTTTTGAAGAACCTATACTTTGTCAATGTGCTGGGAATAGAGAGATGAATAGGACACAGCTCTTCCCTTCAACAATCCATGTCTAAGGGATGGGATCTACAGTACATAGCAGGCACTTGGGCACTGGAGTAAAGGATGGTTTTGCCTGCCAAACTGCCTCTTGGAGCCACCCCTGGGGCAAATGACATGTGCTGTTAGGAGGCCCTTCCTCCATTACAAGAGTGTATATGACTCAGGTCCACCAATCAGAATATTCCACCTCACAGACATCTGAGAGTGGTAGAACTGGAAGTGTGCCCCAAACAAGGCTGATAGTGATGCTGAAAAGGGACTCAGGACCTCTACTGCATGGAGAAAGCAGAGGAAGGGAAAGACTCCTGCTCAATAATATTTAAAGTCCTCAATCCAGCTGTGTATGACAGCCCCTTCCAAAAACTTTTCCTAAATAAGAGCCAAGTACATGACCACTTTTGCTTAAGCTTTGTTCCTTGCAACCAGAAGTTTTAGTAGACCCACTGGGCAGTGGGACACAGAAGAGGAAGTGAACAAGAGAGAAGATGAAGAACTTTATGCCAAGTAATTACACTTGTGAATTAGGTCTAGTAAGGAAGAATAACAGTTTGTTAGGAAGACACAGTTCTTCTGAAAGATGGCTACTGATTTCATAATTAAAAATAAAAACACCGTATGAACAGTCCCTTTTTTTTAGAGACAGGGAGATCGGTGCAGGCAGATGGGCTGAGGAGGAGAGAGAATCCTAAGCAGGCTCATGCACAGTGCAGAGCCCAACATGGAGCTTGATCCCACAACCCCAATATCAATCATGACCGGAGCCGAAATCAAGAGTCAGATGCTTAACTGACTAAACCACTCAGGTGGCTGCCCCCCAAATCTTTTAGAATATTAGAAAAGGGGTACCTGAGTGGCTTAGTCAGTTAAGTGTCCGACTCTTAATTTCAGCTTGAGTCATGAGATGGCCCCACATCGGGCTCTGCACTTGGCATGGAGACTGCTCAAGATTCTCACACTCAACCTCACCCTCTGCCCCTCCCCACTCTCAAAAATAAAAAAAGATCCATTAAAAGATTTTAGGGAAAGCTCAATGACCTATTAATAACAGACTTAATATCTGCAAGTATTTTGTTAACTGAAAATAAGTAGCGATTGGGTAAGCACATGCCATCTGATGAACTAGACTTAAAAATATCAATTTTTGAGAATGATCTTAAAATTTTACTAATAATCCTAGCCAAACTCCTACTCATGTGCCTTCTTAGAAAGCAAGATTCAAATGACAAGATATGAAAATCTGAGATCTGTAGCCCCAGGCTAGAGATAAATTGAAAATATATATAGAAGACTGATTAAACACAGGTTTCTCTTTCCCTCCAAATACCAAACCCAAAAATACTCCTTTACTCCATATACCGAGAAATGAGGTATAGTAAGCCTGTCTCATGAGGAAGTATCTATAGGCTGAACCTGGACAGGTGAAGGATAATAGCACTTCAATGACTGTGAACTTCACTTAAGAAGTCATTATGTGAGAAACATAATTAAAATCATTTATGAAACAACAGCTCTGCCAAAAGGCTTGGATCAAGTCAGGTATTGTATTGAGGTTCTTCTGGGTCAGGAAGACAGAGAGGGGAGCCTGACAGCAGATGGTTTTAGTTTAGCCCACTTCAAGGGAAGCTTTGCAGGACCTGATGTAACAAGAGTCAATGAGGCTTGTCTCTGTATATGATAAGGTCCCTTGCAAAGGGATCAAGGATGACATCATTTAGTCTGTTTCTTGGGGTAGGGAAAAAGTAGAAAAACATTTATAACTGTGCCCACAGAAAGTTAAATAAATTAAACACACACACACACACACACCCCATAAAACCTAATCTTAAACCCTTGACCAGGCACAGTTAATCAAACAAGTCAGGAGAAAAAAAAAGCCTCCAGATCAAACTTTTCTAGATTGTATTTTAAGATACTGTAAGTGTGGATAGAACATGGCATGTTCTAGGTTAAAATTCTTCATATTTTTTGGTGCATTCGTAGGTTTCTCAAGTTCTTAATGAGAACATACAGTATTAATTTAATATGCCAGAAAATACAGAAGGAAATATGATAGCATGCCCTAATTTCCATCACCTGCAGTATCACTGCAACTTTCTCTTACCTGGGAACCGAAATCTGAACATATACCAGACTGACAACTAATGTATCAGTTCTATCAGTGAATACAAATGTACAATTTTCACAAGAAAACATTTCTAACACTACACTGAAAGCTACAAAGGAATGGTTACTTCTTCCTGGTAACACCTAAACATAAGCTGCTTCAGTCTAAACCAGTGGTTTTCAACAGCCCCCTAACCCCCTTCCCCTTTTTAAGATTTTATTTATTTATTTGATAGAGAGAAACACAGTGAGAGAGGGAACACAAGCAGGGGGAGTGAGAGAGGGAGAAGCAGGCTTCCCGCTGAGCAGGGAAGCCAGAGGTGGGGCTCGATCCCGGGTCTCCAGGATCACGACCTGAGCCGAAGGCAGTCGCTTAACCAACTGAGCCACCCAGGCACCTCCTAACCCCCTTTTAAAGAGGAAAACCTTGTTTCTAAACAAATCTTAGATGAATTAAAAAAAAAAAAAAGATAAAAAGTGGAGGGGCTCAGAGAATGAAATGAAAAGAGGAGGAAGGAAAACTTCTCAGTTCCTAAGTTATCTCCTTGAAATAGTTACTTGTCTAAACTAAGCTTCTAATGAAAATTTATGCCAAGGAGACAGCTGTCTGAAATGTAGAATTGGGACCTAGTGGACAAGCAAAGCAGAAAGTTTGATGGCTATAGAATTCCCCAAAAGTTTACTGAAAATCTCCCCTAAGTAAAATTACAGTCTGATCAGAGTATGGTTGTCAGAAGCCCACAGTAAGCCTAAGGATTAGAATACAGTTTATACTTCGGTGTTTTCCTTTAAACATTTTTACATTAAGCTGTAAAGAAAAACACACATCTGAGAAAATCTTTTACTGGCGGTGGAGGGTGGGACCAAAAGCTGGAAATAATACCATTTCTAGTGAAGAAAAACAGTTGTATTTTCTATGTTAATAAAAATTAGAAAGACATTCAAACTACAATATAGATAGTTTCATTCCTGGAAACATCATCAATCCAAATTAACATGTAAGAAGAAATTCAGATCCTTGGTATTAAATCAAGAAAACAAAAGTGTTCTAACATCATGCAGATGCAAGTCTTTATATAAAAATCTTATGACCTGCACTGGGGTTTACAGGTCAGATATATCTGAAGTTTCTTTTTTTTTTTTTCCCTTTTCTTTTTTTTTTTTTTTGACAGAGAGAAACACAGCCAGAGAGGGAACACAAGCAGGGGGAGTGAGAGAGGGAGAAGCAGGCTTCCCGCCGAGCAGGGAGCCTGATGTGGGACTCGATTCCGGGTCTCCGGGATCAGGACCTGAGCTGAAGGCAGTCACTTAACCAACTGAGACACCCAGGCGCCCCCTGAAGTTTCTTTAAACCACTAACTATATTGTTTAAGAGGCACAGACATTTTAAGAAGATTCTCATAAATCATCATGCTACCCACAATGGTACTTTTTTTTTAAACGGATTTTGGGATGTCTCTGTGGAACATTTAGGACCCATTAAAATAAAAACTAGGCAGAAAGAAAACATCATTTCCTTATTTATGTGCTCACTCTTCCTCCTACCACCCCCCCAGCAACATATTTAATACCTGTCAATATTAAAACTACGATCATTGTAAAACACTGTTTCTTTTTATCATCAGTAAGTGCTTATCTTTCCTGACTATTCTGGGATCAGAAGGAGTGAACAGAGATACCTTATTTGTTTTTTAAGGGTGTCACTAAGTCCTACATTTAAACTAAGTCAGTTATAAAAAGGTTAATATGTTTGTATTTTGAAAAAATAAACCTTGTAAAGCCTTTCTAGAACAACCCTCCAGTAAGTGAGCATGTTGAGAGCCCAGAACCCAAATTTGGTTTGGAAGCAACCATCCTACTCCATCTTTAAACCACCACCACCACCACCACCACCACCACCATAGTCCTAAACAGAAACAACTAATCTTTTAATTTCCTATAAGCTCAGGTAAAAGATGTTGCAGATGCCAGAGGCTCTTCATAGAAGGGCAGATCCAGCTGTCGTCTCCTCTCTTTCTCAATCCCAAATCCAATAGAACAAGTAACTAACAATCCAGGGGCAGAATGCTCTTCTGAATTAGCAGGTAAAACTGTGCAGCGTGACAGTGGTAAGAAAAGATTTTCTCCTTAAGTAATGGAAAACATACAGTAGGGCGCCTGGGTGGCTCAGTGGGTTAAAGCCTCTGCTGCTTTCGGTTCAGGTCATGATCTCAGGGTCCTGGGATCGAGGCCCGTGTCGGGGCTCTCTGCTCAACGGGGATTCTGCTTCCTCCTCTCTCTGCCTGCCTCTCTGCCTACTTGTGATCTGTCAAATAAATAAATAAAATCTTAAAAAAAAAAAAAAGAAAGCGTGTAGTAGGTGTTGATGGTAAAAAGGGGGGCTTATTTGTAAAGCACAGGAGGATTAGGAAAACTACTTGCAAATGAAGACACATTTGTACCAAAAGCCAAATTTGAATAATGAACACCAATTATTTTGCTTAGGTTAACCATATTAGAACACTGTTAATAAAGACAAGAAGCTGACAGAAAATGTAACCAACTTCTGTTTCCTTCTATACTCTTCTACCAACTGCACTGGTTTTTACTCTTCTCTAATGATAAAAAACAAAAACAAAAACAAAAAAACCAGTGAAGTTAATTGTTGTCAAATACAAAACTGCCTCCAGAAAAAGACATTTTGATTTTCTTGAAGTTTTTACCAGATAACTGATTAAATTCCATTAAGTTTTTTATATTATTATTTTTTTTGATAAATAGACTTGTTCCTTAGGGAAGGCAAAATGAGTACATTTACCTAAATATAGCATCTGGTACAGCAATGCTTGGTCATAGGAATACTTTTGGCCACAGTCTATAAACAATGTGTGAATCCCTTCCACAAGTAGCTCTGCTCTGATCTAAGACTCTCTCTCTGCCTGATCACCTCAAGTGAGTGGAGCACAAACCCCGCCAGGCAGCTTGTTCCACACTGGACAGCTCTGTTCACAAGCTCACAGTTCTCCCTAGCCACAGAACAGCCTTTCACATTTTTAAGACCTTTCCTTCTTCCCTCCGAAGTCAAGCATGCGCAGTTCTTTTCACCATTACTGCTGTTATCACAGGAGCCAGTCTCCAGTGGATGGGCTCCAGTCTGTCAATCTCTCTGGCCCTGAGCAAACTTATTCCAGATGTTGACACAATCACAAGTCAAGCGGGATAACATTCTTAGTTCTAAATATTTTCTTAAAAATTTATTATTTTTATTATTTTTAGAGAGAGAGGGTGGGAGTGGGGGAAGGGAAAAAGAGAATCCCAAGCAGGTGCCGCACCTGGTAGAGGACCCAATGCAGGACTTGATCCTACAATCCTGAAATCATGAGCTGAGCCAAAATCAAGAGTTGGGCGCTTAACTGACTGAGCCACCCTGATGCCCCTAACATTTTATTATTTTTTAAAAAAGTAATCTCTGTGCCCAACATGGGGCTTGAACTCATGACCCAGAAATCGAGTCACATGCTCCACCTACTGAGCCAGCCAGGCATGCCCTGGATATTATTTTTAAATTAATGTTCCCGAAAGGTACACTGTGTTGGTGGCAGCCACTTTACACATATTACAACACTCAACCAAGATCTTTTTTTTTTTTTTTTTTTTTTTTTAAATGTGTTGCGTTTTCAGTATTAGGCGGTTCAGTTGGTGGGAACAAAAATTTTCTGTACTGAATCCATGTCTGGTTAAAGGGAAGTTAACTATGAAGTCTTTGAGTATCTTCTCAGTTAAAGGGGCACGAATATCTTGATTTCAAAATGTAGCACTGCTAATGACTGAAAGAACCTAAGGGTTGCCTCATCTAAACTCTTCTCATTTTACAAATTAGCAACTGAGGTGAAAACAACTGGCCTAAGGGTAATCAGCTTGCCTGTGACAGACCTGGGTCTCAAGGTTACCTCCAGATCTAGGATGCAGCGCTCCTTCCACTACCTTTGTAGATGCTCTTATCTCAGACATTAAAGGTAAAAAAGAACATGTTAAATACATACATTGAAAGTGCCAGAACTTCATACTCAAGGTTGAAACGACCTTAAAAACAAGTTCAACCAAACTAGCTCAAATGATAAAACAGGTTAAGAATACACACACACCTCACATCAGATGGTCCCGTCAGATCCAGAGAAGAACTGAAATATGAGCCTAGCTCTGAGACCACTTGCCCGAAAGTGCTTTTAACCGTCACCATGGATGCCAACAGTAAATAGAGAGTCACATCGGAAAGACACCCCAGTTTTAGTAATACCTTGCAAGATGAAAACCCAAACCTTGGTATCCCTAAAACAATAGCTTTTCAAAAACAGATGTATCCTATGTCTCTCTTTTATCACCTTCCCATTATCAATACTCAAAATGTACTATTCCAAAAAAATTCCTTGGGAAAGCAGAGGCTCTGGTGATGCTTCTTTTTTTGGACCACATAGGCAGGGGCCTGCTTTCAAGTACCCTTTAGGCTCCTTTTTGCAAATAAAGTTCCACTTGTTTTTATTACAAAAGCAACTGGGAAATAAAAACATACATACACACAAAAACCGGTACATGAAGGTGCCTGGGTGGTTTACAGTCAGTCAGGCATCTGACTCTTGATTTTGGCTCACGTTGTGATCTAATGGGTGTTGAGAGAGAACTCTGCATGGGCTCTGCCCTCAGCTCGGGAGTCAGCTTGAGATCCTCTCCCTCTGCCCCCTCGCCCCGGGGCGCACTGTCTCTCAGATAAATGAATAAAATCCTAAAAAAAAAAACCATAAACACCAAAAAACCTGTACACGAATGGTCTCAGAGTAGTCATTAATATCCAAGGAGGAGAAACAACCCAAATCTCCATGAACTATTAAATAATAAAATGTGGTATATTCATAGTGAAATATGATTCAGCCATAAAAAATTAAGTATTGCTATAGGCTCCAACATTGATGAACACTGAAAAACTATACTCAGTGAACGAAGTCAGTCACTAAAGCCACGTACTATATGATTCCATTTACATAAAAGGTATAGAACAGGCAAATCTATAGAGTAAGGAGTAAAGCTGGTTAGAGGAGTTGGGGTACAAGTAAAGGGCAACAGCTCATGGGAACCAGGCTCTTTGTGGGACGATGAAAATACTCTCAAATTGATTGTGGTGATAGTTGCACAACTCTGATTACACTAAGGAACATTAAATTGTACACTTTAAAGGGGTGACTTGTATGGTGTATGAATTACATTTCAGTAAGCTGTTACAAAAGAAAAAGGCAATTGGGCCTAATAGAACAAATATGGATAAAGCAAGGAACACAAATAATATGTAAAGAGTTAACACACTGGGTCTACTTATGCTTCCATATATATATATATTTTAATTTTATTTATTTAACAGAGAGAAACACAGCCAGAGAGGGAACACAAGCAGGGGGAGTGAGAGAGGGAGAAGAAGGCTTCCCACCGAGCAGGGAGACCGATGTGGGGCTCGATCCTGGGTCTCAGAGATCATGACCTGAGCTGAAGGCAGTTGCTCAACCAACTGAGCCACCCAGGCGCCCCTTATGCTTCCAGATTTTTATGCACATGTAATTTTTCTTTTAAAAGGAAATGAATCTTCTGTATCTCAACATTTAGTCATGCAGCAGAAAACTAATGTGCCTGAAAAGTTTTTAATTTTTAAGAACTGTGCTTTCCCAGTAGTAGTGGATGTAGCCACAAAGGGGGCTATTCATCACACAGAATGTGGCTAGTCTGAAGTGAATGGCGATATGCTTTTAGTTTATTTTTATTGTGGTAAAATACACATAACATAAATTTACCATCTTAATAATTTTTAAGTGTACAGTTCAGTGATATTTAGTCAAAATATCATGCTACCATCACCACCACTGCCCATCTCCAGAACTCTTTTCATGTTGCAAAACCGAAACTCTGTACATTAAACAATAACTCCTTTCCCTTCTGTACTGGGCAACCACAATTCTACTGTCTCCATGATTCTCACTACTCTAAGTATTTCATGTAAGTGGAACCAGGAAGTACTGTCTTTTTGTGACTGGCTTTTACTTAGCATCATATTCTCAAGGTTTACCCATGTTGGAGCCTGTGTCAGAATTCCCTTTCTTAAGGCTGAATAATATTCTATATAATATGTGCACCATATTTTGCTTCTATTATTCTAAGGCTGAATAACATTCCATGCTATATGTACACACATTTTGCAGGGGATGGGAGGGACACCTGGACTGCCCCCATTTTTTAGCTCTTGTGAATTCTGCTGTGAACACGGGTGTACAAATATCTCTTCACATGGTAATTGTTTCCATAGTGGTTCTACCATTTACATTCCCATCAACAGCACACAATGTTTCCAATTTTTCTACATCCTTACCAACATCTGTTAATTTTTTTATAATAGCCACCTTAACGTGTGTGAGGAAGTATTTTATTATAGGTGTGATGTGGGTTTCTCTAATGATTAGTCTTCTTGAGAGAAAGGTCTATTCAAGTTCTTTGCTCATTTGAGATATGCTTTCATATGTAAAACATACTTGGGATTTCCAAGGCTTAGTATTAAAACACACAAAATATCTCTTAAATACCTTTTCAAAAATATTGACATGTTGAAGTAATACTTTGAATGTACCAGGTTGAAAATGTTAAGATTAATTTCATCTTTAAATCAAATGTTAACATTAAATTAAATTAAATGTTAAAATGTGGCTAGTGCAAACACAGACGAACCTTCAAAATATATACTAACTGAAATAAGCTGGCCACAAAAGGACAAATACTGTGCTTCTACTCATATGAGATACTGAAAGTGAAATTCAGACAGAAGGAAGAAGGTGGCTGTCAAGGGCTGGGTGGAGAAGAGAATGGCGACTTGGGTGTTTAAGGGGTATAGAATTCAGTTTTGTAAGATGAAAAAAAATTCTGGAGATGAATAGTGGTAATGGTTGCATGACAATGTGAGTGTACTTAATGACAACTTTACACGTAGAAGTCATTAAAATGGAAATTTTATGGTATATTTTACAATTAAAATTTTGTTTTCATTGTGGCTACTGGAAAATTTAAGGCAACAAAGAGTACTGAGTATGGAACCAAATAAGGTTCTCATAATTTTATCAGTAGGATGGTGTGGGTTCAAAACTTGAGGCATTTATCATTGATGACTCTCTGCCAAATCTATGAATACTAAAATATCTATTACAATTTTTTTAAAAAAGATTTTTATTTATTTATTTGACAGAGAGAAACACAGTGAGAGAGGGAACACAATCAGAGGGACTGAGAGAGGGAGAAGCAGGCCTCCCGCCGAGCAGGAAGCCTGTTGTGGGGCTCTGGGGCTCGATCCCGGGTCTCCAGGATCATGACCTGAGCCAAAGGCAGTCGCTCAACCAACTGAGCCACCCGGGCACTCCAAGATTTTTTTTTTTAAGAGGACAGATCCTCTAGAGCAAGACCTGGTTGTAATGCAGGAACTTTGAAGGACTTTATAAATTTCAGACCATTTTGGACAATATTAAATGAATGGCTTTATGGTAACATTATTAATGGCCCCAAACTGTTGGGTACTTAAAAAAAAAAAAAAAAAAAAAAAAAAAAAAAAAACAACCCAAAACTTTAGAATTCACTTTCCAGGCAAATCTGCTCAACTCCAAGAGACCAAGAACAGAGGAATATATCACTTCTGTCAATGTCAAGGCTCCAGTTCACTCTGCCTTAACTAATAGATTTTAATTCAGCTGGGGTTACTTTAATAAGTTCAACTATTTTTTAGTTTTGCAGAAGTGAAATGATTCTAGAGCAAGCAGCAGTACGAAAAGATTTTCAAAGAATTTCTATGTATTAAATTTTTAAATAACCTTAAGTTTGTCTTCAGTCATAAAGATAGAACTGTACAAGGGGAGAGATCCTAGGAAAAATAAATTAGAAAACCTTTTCAAAGGTAACACAATGATGAAAATTTAATTTTATCAAGTTTTGTTTTCTTTCCTCTGATGTGGCTCATTAATATCAAACCAAGAATCTAATGGGAAATAAGCAGCCCCATTTAAAACCACATTACCAATCTCCAAAATTATAATTACACTGCAACTTAAAATTTGTTTTTTTTTTTTTTTATTGTTACTAAAATTTTTTTTTCCAGTGTTTCAAGATTCATTCCCCATTCCCCACACCCAGTGCTCCACACTTTAGGTGTCCCCAGTACCCACCACCAGAAAATTTGTTTTATTTTAAATGCTCATCACAAGTGATTTCAGATTTAGCAAAGTATGACCTGAAATTATGATTGATACAGTGTGGTTAAAAAAAAAAGGTATTTACGCCTGTAAATTACAACCACTATGAATCATTTTTCAGCAGAGATTGATTTTCCTGATCTCAAATGATGGAATTAAGAACCCTCCAATATGTAGGAAGATAAGGGTGCTATCTCACTATCCAAAGCAAAGCAGGTCTATTAAAAAGATCCTGCTTGTTTTTCTAGCATCTACAGCAGTGGCTAACACAAAGCAGGCACTCCATAAATGTAGACTAAAGAAAGCCACTGCCTAGAAAGGACTTAGAGATGACACGCCATAAACATCTACAGGAAAAGAAGCAAAGTGTCAGATGTGTCACAAACTGAATGCTCTGAGTTTCACAAGAGGAGAATTCGTTCTCAGTAGGGGAGCTCAGGAAAAGGTAGAAGTAAATGCTAAGCTGGGGCCACTAGGTTAGTTGAGAATCTGCCTTCACTACCCCCCCCCCCCACAAAAAGAAACCTTGCTGGCACAGTTCCAGAGTTCTAGAAGCTAAGTATAGAATCCAGGAATGGCTGCTATGTCAAGTTTCTGAGTAATAATGAATGACAGGGTTGGAGACAGGTTGGGGATAGGATGGAAGCCTTGAGTGTGAAGCTAGAGTCTGCTGCTGTATCTGGCAGGCACTAAGGAGGTGCTGCAATGAAGTAGAGAAGGGTAAAATTCTGATGGCACTTTATAAGAGAATTAATCTGGCCTGTGTGGCAGGTACTATTACAAAGGGCCTAGAGGAAGTCCATGCAGAGTGGAGTATGAGACCTAGGCAACTGTCAGAATCACCAGAGGGAGTTTACATCCATCGCAGACCCACACAATTTGAAAGGCTGCACAGAGCCTTAGGTGTAAGACAGTTAAGATACTAAAACTGATGGTAAAAGGAAGATGAAGTTCAAGGGTGAAGCCTATAGCCTACATCAACATTTCTGTTTCCCAGTAAAGCTATACTGTTTTCATGAATAAAAATTTAGCTGACCTGTCAGCCACATGTAAAATTTTTACCTCAATTTCAAATTTCTGTTCCTAGGTAGGGTGACACAACACAGTAAAACCTTTCCTCAGCTCAAAAGGCAGTACAATGTAGGGAATGAGAACACAGTTCCAGAGCTGGGCAGATCGGTGTCCTTACTTAATCCTTACTTTGCCACTTACTAGCTCTGTGAACCTAAAAAAGTTACTCAACCTCTGGAGATCTCTTTCTTTAGGGTATACGCAGGAAGACACTATTCCACTGTTCAATTCCAATGCCAGAAAGATTAAATGAGATGCTGCCAGGAGTGCCTGGGTGACTCAGCTGGTTAAGCAACTGCTCTTGGCTCAGGTCATGATCCTGGAGACCGGGATCGAACCCCGCATCAGGATTCCTGCTCGGCGGGAGGCCTGCTTCTCCCTCTCTCACTCCCCCCTGCTTGTGTTCCCTCTCTAGCTGTTTCTCTGTCAAATAAATAAATAAATAAATAATCTTTATTTGAAAAACAAAATGAGATGCTGCCAGTTAACACTTAAAGCAGTTATCACTATCTTAAACCACATCAGATACTAGAATAGTCACTTTGAAAATTATGAGCTCACACTATAGTATAATCTTTTAAAAAATATGGACTATTAATCCTGATAATCAGATGTGGTTGCCATGTATCTGTTCCAAGACAGATGATAATGTATATTCACACATATAATAGTATTTTCACATAATACTTTACATTCGTGAATTAGCATATCCCTAATCTTAGAAACTCTGTCGCACTTAAAATGCTCATGCAACAGAACATCTGTAAGTACCCACAATAAACCTACGTGACTTACAGTCACATAGTAACATATAGGTATGATCTAGATTTTGCATTAAAAAAATATGTAAGTTACTTCTTTTAAAAAGATTTTTCAGACTAAAATCTATCACTACAAGTGCCTACAACTGGAAACCATGATGTTGCTGTTTATCCTGTTACTTGGGGAGAATTTAGATTTTAGATGAGAATACTAGCTGTGACCACCAGAATTTACAGAACACTGGCTTTCAGGGTGTTTTGAGAATGCGCTGAGACTATGCTAGAACACATTCACGGAGGGGAAAACAATGCTGGAGGGACAAGATGAAACCTGAGCAACTGAAGGTGTGTTCCCTAACCCTTTATCAATTTTACATACTGAAGTTCACAAAGAATTTTACTTGAAAGGGAGAAAGATACCTCACAGCTTACTAAAAAAAAAAAAAAAAAAAAAAAAAAAGACTGAGACTATCTCTAACACCTTAATCTAGCTTTAGAGAGTATGAGATGGGGAGCATTTCCCAATTTACTCCATTTTAAATAGGCATTCCAGGAAGGCAAGGACACACCATGGGGAATGACTGCAACCTTTTGCTGCATACTTAAATCCACAGGGGCACCTGGATGGCTCAGTTGTTAAGTGTCTGCCTTTAGCTCAGGGTTATGGTCCCAGAGTCCTGGGATCAAGCCCCGCATCAGGCTTCCTGCTTGGTGGGAGGCCTGCGTCTCCCTCTCTCATTCCCCCTGCTTGTGTTCCCTCTCTAGCTGTGTTTCTCTCTGAGCACTGTTGCTCTCAATACAGGTGGACAACATTGCTTAAGAGAAATGTGAAAAAGGGAAATCAATTCACGAGTGGGCCTAAGAAGACATCCACACATATCCATTTATAATCATTCCAGTAGCATGTCACTGGTCTGGTCATCTAAAAGGGGTAGGACACAAAGTAGGTTACTTTTAATTCCTTAATGAGAAAATTTCCATGCTCTATCACTACTAAGAAATAATTTTCCCAGAGTAAGGGAAAGGAACTTTTCTCCTCATTCATGAATAACAGAAATATTTACTTGAATCACCAAGTTTTTCTGAGCGATCTCCTAGGAGTAAAGGCCTAATAGGCAAAGCTTTCTTTGTAGCAGAAGCATTATTCGTGTAGCAGGCTTTACCACTTGGTGGCTTGACTCTTACACTTTCTGCAGATAAGTTTTTCTTGGTGTTGTTTTAAGCCTACCTGATTCTGGACCAGGACTTGGAGCCGATTGCATAGGACACTCCCAGTTCCAGTTCGCTCCTTTCACAAAAGCAAGAATTCTAACTGTTGACTTATGTTTACAACTCCCAATTTAAAATTTTAATGAATTCTTCCATATTTCTGCTAGATAGAAGATTCCTCAGATATACCAGATTTCAAGAGAAACTACTCATACAGGTTCTCAATTGTTGCCAATTCCTACGAGAAAAAGCTGTATGTTTCAATGAAAGCACAGGCTTTCATTGACTCTTACACAGAGACCAGAGGGTTCAGAAAAAGGAAAGGCAGAAGGGCAAAAGCCAGCAATTATCTGTCCAAGCAAAAATAACTGTTCAGAGGAAAGAAAGAACAAGACCGCCCTAAACCAAAACACTGGGAAAAGCAACAGGACCATAAACAAACTTTCTTTTCAGATTCTTGGAACAGGCAACTTCAAACCAGACATGTGCTACTTCAACTAACCACCCCTAACACAATTTTTGCTGGTACTCTCTTGCTCGGGGTTTGACCAGCCTCTCTGTCAAACCCATGTAGGATCCTTGGGCATTCAATGACACACAAGGTAATACGAAACAGTATTACCCAGTTACGAAGCATTCATGTAAGCCCTCATGAGCCGAAGAGCACATGGGAACCCTACAAAAGCCTGTATTCGAGAACAGACCTGGCACTGACACATTCTGTGGCTCACTTCATCACTGCATGTCGCAGTGCCTTGATTTCCCCACTTGTGAAACAAGGACAATCCTGAGAAAATTGAGAATGGTTTATAAAATGCTTTGCAAATAAAATGGGCATGCCATTAACATACCCTAAACACCAGCAAAGAGACCTATACACTCACAGCTCACCTTTCCTAAAGGCATCAACCAAGTCATATGAGAAGTGACACATAAAGACAAACAACCCACAGCTGAGTGACTCAATTAAAAATCTATACCCTTACTGGAGAGGGAGTTAGAGGTGTAGGTATTTATTTTTAATTCTAAGGGATGGTCAAACAATGCATGAGCCTCCTACAGATTATGTGCATGTTTTTGAGTTAAACCTTAAATCTTAAACGGCAGTACATGTTCAGGGCAGTCTTCCTCAGTAAATGCTATCAAAACCATTTAGGCTGTCCTCTTAATTTCCACACCTTTATTTCTGGAACACTTCTACAATTCTGGAGATTTCATTACTTCCCAAGCTGTGGTCTTAGCTATGGGTCAATAAAAGCAAGGAAGCCTGAATGCGCATTTCAGAGAGCAGAGGACAAGTGAATGCATACGTGGAGATGAGAGATCTCAGAACTGAAATATCGAAAAGAACTCTGCATTTTACATCGATTGGAAAATGTGTGGCCTCAATCAAAATAGTTCCTGTATATAGTTGGCTCACATTTTATCTGTGACTTCCTAATATAGACAAACACATCACATTATAATCAAGTTGATATATATATCCCAATCTGAGAAGCCTGATAATATATGAGAGCCTTCTTCCAGGGAAACAGAATACAGATTCTCATTTAAGATGACTCCTTAACTGCAAGACATCAAAGGTAGGTCACAACCAAAACACAGGTCTAAGGAGTACTAAGACACAAAGACGAGGGACACAATCATCCTTCCCCTCACTTTTTAATTAACAGGATCAGGCAAACAATATAAAAATCATGAAGTCACGATGGAACTGTGGCCACTCACACTGGGCAAAACAAGGATGGCTTCTTTCATAAAGTAGCTCAGCGATTAAGGCAGAAAGTGCCAATGAGTAAACAAGAAACAGCTTCTACATCCAAAGTATCAATTCAGTTAGTGTGGGGCTTTGGTTCTCACCAGTTTCAAATGTCAAGTTTCCAAGCTAACAACATAAAACCTATAACTGACAGCAAATATGCAAAATATGGTGTTCGTTCTGGACTTAACACCACAAGCTCTTTACAAAACTAGGGAAAGTTTGCATGATGTTAATAACACGTCAAGCTCTGTGACTCTAACTATAAATTATTTACTTGGGGGAGCAAGATTTTACTTAATGTTCATGCCTTTTAGGCAAACAAATGGGAGTTAAACTTCCATGGAAAATATTTTATCTTCTGGAAGACAAAAAAGACTTTAAAGTGAAAGCCCTTTCGGAAATTAGGATGAATATGTAAATTATTACACAGTAGTACTGGGCATCTTGGTGTAAACTACAAATTAGCTTCTAAGCTTACAAAAATTTCCATTTTTGGGTTACTTTCATATCATTTTGTAATTTATCTCAAATCTAAGATTTTAACAGGTTATTTAAAAGAACTATAATGTCTAATTCCAACATTTTTTTCTGTAGTTAAGTGTACGTTTTCCAACCACATCTCTGATTCTCGGACTTTATATTTAGCAACAGTTATTTTCAACTCTAAAAAAGTGAGTTGTATTTTATGTATATATATGCACACACCAATTGATGGAGTCAACTGCCAAAGTCTACTACAACTTACACAATTTTGTTATTTATACATAGTTCTCAAAAGACAAAAATACTGATATTCTGAGTTTTCTTTTCTCTCTCTACCCAAGTACTGATCCCTGATGTAACTCATCAGCTTTATCTTCCTCATTAATTTCCACAATTAAACATGTAGCCAGCATGTGTACATCACCTTAAATGTATCAACCAACAGACTGCTGAATACTTAAAATTTTCAAAATAGTAGAAATTACGTTAGTATATATTTCAAATTTTGTGAACAGTTAACAAGGAAAGCAACAATTTAACATAGTGTACCTTATTTAATTATGCTTTTAGTAATCAAATTGAAATAATAAACTCATTCATATATAACAAAAAACAAAAGTCATTTTTACTTGGTAAAAGCCTATTTAAGCTGATTATCTAATAGTAACTACATACTCAGGAAAAGGCCTATTCTGATCAAAGAATCTTTAAGGTTTTTAAAAGCTTAGCAACTCTTGAGATTGGGTCATCAAAATAACAATAATTGAGAACTTACTTGACACTTAATCTGTTCAACATGGTGACGTTTTATTTTTAATATAAATAGTATTAGAACTTTTCCTGCACTCTGGTTTAAGGAAAAAAAAAGAGACATTTAAGCAAAACAAATTCACAGTGGGTATGTTTACAACCAATGACTTCCAGGACAGACAGGGCCAGATGTCTTTAGAGATTCAAAGCCCAATCTCCTATGTTTTCTCTACAGAGACAAGAACCCAAATCAAAGATTTAATTAGTTCAATGTCTAGTAGCCTCTGCAAAGGTGATTTTAGGAAATTTTCAACAATGGCCAAGATAAAGAAAGAATTTCTACTTAAAGTTCAATTAAACAGAATACCCATTCCCCACCCTCTGGTTAGTAGAGGCTTTTAACAAACCCTCACAGTTTACCTAATTCAAGCTTTCAAGCCCAATTGTTTCACCATTCATTCATTCATTCATTCATTTTTATGCCCAAACCAGGAAACCTTGAAACTGCACAATATGTGCTAAGATCTTGCTCCCTTTCCTGTAGTGGGAAAACGGCTATTATCACTAAGGTTATCAGTTAACATTGTATCTTATGTATAATTTGCCAAATCAAGCAGAAGCACCTTCACAAACTTCACCTCAAATGTACCCTCCAATAAGTTGTTTTCAAATTACTCATTTAAAAACATAACTATATATCAAAGACTGAGTACAGGTCAAAACTATATCTGTTTAACATATACCAAGCAGTATTTAAATATTATAAATATTACCATTTAGATTTAAAATCTGATTCTTGTGGTTCTAAAAAATTTCAAAACATAGTTAAGTCTCCATCAGAATACCTGAACCAAGCTGCCTCCTTTTCACTCAACAAAATGTTACTTGATAGCAAACGTTCCAGGAAAATTCTCCCTTAAGCACCAACTAGTTAACTATGTATCAAAGAATACATCCATTGAAGTCCCATAAATTTACCTTGGTGTATCTATATAAAATACTTGCAACAAAGTCTTAAAAGTACCCTGAGTATCAACAACCACTGTCAATCATTGGTAGCAAGTACATATTCATGGAAAGGCCTATTCTGATCAGAGAAGCGGTAAGGTTTATAGAAGCTCAGCAACTCTTGAGATTGGGTCATCAAAATAACAATTGGGAACTTAACATACTTTATATACAAGAGTGCAGAATGCAAATGATTAAAACAATACTAGCAACTTAAATTTTTTTTCTTAAGCTGTAAGTCATTTCTCTGTTCAGAACCCATGACTGCAACCAGCTCTAACCGGTTCCTTGAGGAATGTGGCTAGGCTGAAATTTTGGAAGTGTTGGCTTTGGTGGAGACCAAGGAGGAAGAAGTCTCTGGCTTCCCTGTTGCTGCAGTTCCCACCCTCCAAAATGAATATACCCACCGGTGTGAATTGACAATGTGGTCCAAAGAGCAAGGCAGGAACGGAGTCCAGATCCTCAAAATGGTAGTACAGGGCATAACCACTAGGCCACCTATCAGTTCAGTACAAAAAGTACAACCCTGTGCATCATGGTGCAAAAGCTGGGGCCTAGGTTTCGCACTGTGCATCTCACACCTATGGAAATAACAAGAGGAGTAAAATCTATAGAAATCAACACACCCCAAGAAGGTGGGTGCTCACAGAAGACTGATGTCAACACTTTTGCAAAGGTGGTTGGCTACTGAGATAATGAATGGCAATTACAAGCCCAGGTTGGAAGGCAACAAAATTTTACAATCAACTCCGTTGAGTTTGACCATGAAGAACTCAACATGGGTTTACCAACAAGGCTTTGCAAATCATGACACCCATCTACATGCTTATGAAAATCACTACCCCACTAAAATCTAACATCCTTCAACAATGATTTTTAACTCTCAAAGAGTGGAAAGATTTGGGTCATGAAGAAAGGAGGTAATCAGCAATACCCCCAAACCCATTACTGTCAGGTTTTAAACTTTCCCCTTTCCATCTGACCTTGGAAAGACATGGTGACACATTCAAAGCTTAAGGTGGAAGAATTCCAGAGAATAGGAAATCTGTGTACCAATGATGTGCCAAGAACAAATGTGGACTGTCCGAGGGTCAACAGTTTTGAAAAAGTAAAAAGAGAACTTTTAAAATGCAGGGTGGATTCTTTAAGAGAAATAAAATCACCGCTCTTGACTCACTCAATCCTTCGCCATGTTGCTGTCAGCTCACCAACTAAGAGTGCGAGAGTGTGTGTCTTGCTGGGTCCATTTTCCCATGGTCTGTAGAAGGCGCTGTGAAGCACATCCTGTTCCAGCTCTGGGGCCCTTCCCCCTCTGCAGCCTTACCCAGTGCAGGGAATGCGCCCCCTACTGACTCCAACACTCATCGCCTTTAGCCGACTTGGCTGCGGTGCATTTTGGGTGGGGGCTGGTATTTTCTTGATGGCCATAAACCAGAAGCAACAATGCAGATTTATAAAGAAACTGTATCAAGCTACCCAGGAGTTGTTTTTTGTTTTTTTTCTCCACCCCCATTTGGAAGGTTCAAGACACTGGCACGAGAAGTATCAGGGATAGGAATTGGGTGTGTGGGGATGGACAGCATTAAAATGGCAAACACAGGAAACAGTTTGGTTCTTTTTCCCTCCTAAGCCTTTGTCTGAGAAATGGGGTTATAGCAAGAACTGCCCAGAGGAACTGGTGAATGCAAGAACATCAAGAAGACTTAGTGTGGGTACATGTGTGGCTAAAAAGGATATTAGACCTTAGCGCCTGGTCTTGGGCAGAAGAGGAAGAGAAGCAATCGCGCCTTTTCCAGCAGACAGGCATCCAGGTTGGGGGGGAGGGGAGGGCAGGCAGGCAGACCAGAGGAAAGAAAGGTGAATAAAAGGGTGCTCAAAGAACTCCTCCCCATTCATTGCATTAAAAAAAAAAAAATCTTTTCGCAGTTTGCTGGATTTCTATTTTTTCGCCATCTTATTACAAAGTTGGGGCTCAGAATTGTTCGTAAGAGGTCGTGCTGACCAGGCAGCTGCGACTGAGAAAAGGAGGTGGTGGTGGACTCCGTGGTTAGGAGGGTAGCTGGCATGCTGGGGAGGAAGGGTTGCAAGGCAGAGGCAAAGACTTTCCACTCCGTACCATGCATGCTCCCCGCCCCCCAACCGGTCCCCCCTCCCCCAGCTAAGGGTGGGCAGACCTGGCAGAAGGCTCGTCCCAGGCACTGAGGGTGTGCGTGGGGGGCTCAATGGGGGGGGGGGGCGGGAGGAAGGGATTAGTTCCAGGGATGGGAGCAGCTCGGTTCTTGCTGGGGGCGGGGTGCAGGGAGATGCCATCAGCGGCACAAGCTCCGGGGGCCTGGCTGGATGCTGGCCTCGGCAGGCTCACGGGGCGGGGAAGGGGGGTCGGGCTGCAGGAGGAGGCGCCTGGACCCCGGAGCAGAGCCCGGGTAGCGGACCGCGCCGGGGCGGGCGCTCGGTCAGCACCAGAGTACGCAAAGGAGCATGTGTGGCTGGAGAGCTGGCAGTCAGAGCAACAATGCGCCCGCGGGGCCGGTTCGGCGGGAGCTGGGCCGGCCCGCGGGGTCGGCGCGCGGCGGCCGCCGGGGCTTACCTTGACTCGGCCTCGAGGCGCGCGCGGGGCCGGCGTGCTCGGGGGCCGGGCGGCGGCGGCGGCGGCGGCGGCGGGCGGATGGCGGCGGCACGGCGGTGGCGGCGGTGAGGGCGCGCCCGGGGCCTCGTCGCGCTCTGGCTCGGCGGGCTCCGGCTCGCGCCGCGGCCGCGGCTGCTGCCGGGGGGCGCGGCGGGCGCAGCAGAGCGGCGGGCGGCGACGGCGGCGCGAGCGGCTCCCTCCAGTCCCCGCGCGGGCGGCGGCGGCAGCGTCGTCGAGCGGTGCAGACAAAGGAGGGGCGGAGGGAGGAGACGGAGGGTGTGGGAGAGGCGGCTTCACCGGCGCGGGCAGGCGGGCGGCGGCGGCCGCGCTCCTCTAGCTCCTCAGCAGCGGGGACCGAGAGAGGGAGCTGTGTCTGAGGAGACGCCAAAATCCCCCTTAGCGCTGCCCGCGGGAGGGGGAGGGGGCACAAGATGGCGGCGGCCGGGGGGGGGGGCGGGGG
>PITA01006249.1:0-101844 GCA_004023965.1 Spilogale gracilis
AAGAAAGAAAGAGAAGGGAAGGGGCGAGAAGAGAAGAGAAGGGGAGAGAAGAGAAAAGAAGAGGGAGAAGGGAAGAGAAAAGAAGAGAAGAGAGAAAAGAAAAGAAGGAAGGAGAAAGGGAGGGAGGAATAGAGGAAAGAAGACTTAACCTGCTCCAGAGATTTGTTGTATATCTACTTTTTTAAAATACAACTTTTATTAAAGATTTTCTTTATTTATTTCGCAGAGAGAAACACAGCTAGAGAGGGAACCCAAGCAGGGGGAGTGAGAGAGGGAGAAGCAGGCTTCCCACCGAGCAGGGAGCCTGATGTGGGGCTTGATCCTGGGACTCTGGGCCATGACCTGAGCCAAAGGCAGATGCCTAACAACTAAGCCACCCAGGCACCCCTAAAACACAACTTCGTAAAGAGTTTATTTATTTGTTTGTTTATTTGAGAGAGAAACAGAGAGAACAGGAGCTGAGGAAGGGGCAAAGGGATTAGGATAGAGACAAGCAGAACTCCCTGCTGAGCAGGGAGCCTGATGCAGGGCTCCATCCCAGGACCCTGAGATCATGGCCTGAGCCAAAGTCAGACACTTAACTTACTGAGCCACCCAAACAGCCCTAAAACACAACTTTCAGTCACTCCAGAATTACAGATTATAGGAGAAATATATTAGTCTAATAACTGCCATGATGATATTTTTTTAAATGGAGTTGCAATTTGTACACTGTTTTCAGTGAGAATATTGATGAAAGAAATTAATTCTGTTCATGACCATGAAATATGACTATTCAGAAGGTGTATTGATAGCATAATTGTTTCTCTAAAATTAAAAAGTTATCAGCTCATTAAATCTAATGAATCAGTAAATGAATATTTCCACATATAATTATAATAAAGAGGACAAAGAGAGTAGAAGAAATAAAGAAATGATGGTATTTTACCAATCTCTACAGTTACCTTCTTTTCCTTACCCTACATTCCCTCATTGTTTGGTATTATTTCCTTTTTTTTGGTGTTTACCGTAATGCTAGATTTGCTACATTAGGGTTTTCTGTGATTCTCTCTCTCCCTCTCTCTTCTTTGTGTGTGTTCCTGTAGGGAGTGTTGAGGAGACAGAGAGACAAGAGGGATTTGACCCAGATATGGAATGCTTAGTCTCAAAGAACGGGGCCAGTAGGAGGGAATCCTCCCATGTTTCATGATTTGAGAGCAGGTTTGAAAGTGACAGGAGTACCAGGAACTTTTAGGGTACACAAAAATAACCATTTTTGTTTCTTGTGTGAAAGTTTCTTACTCTATTTGATAATGTTGTTCAGCCTACTTCAATGACCTAAAATGTATATTGGATGCATTGGTACAGATCCTGTTAGGCTCTCAAAAACATAATTTTCTGAGAGTGGCAAATGCACAAAATAACCATGTTCCTAAGAACAGCTGAAGACTGGCCATGAGCAGGGAAGATGATGTAATTCCTGCAACATGAGTGAGGGGAATGTAGCAATGCTGGTATGCCCCAGAGTCTGCTTGGGGACTCAGGTAAACTGAGGAGAATATTAATTTGATGTTGGCCTTATCCAGTTTATTTGCATTTTGCTAAACCACCATGTAGGAATACCAGACAGACTCGTATATGCATGGGAATGGTTATCAGATGAAAGCTTCTGCTGGGAATCGACTTATTCGTAGTCTTAGAAGTAATAAAAGTGCATGAACTAATAGAGTTATTGCTTTCCATAGATCTAGTGTGGAAACTAGTAATTCATCTTAGTACATCAATGCATTTCTCTGATTCTAAGACTCAACTTTTTCATTTATACATATTTTTGTACATATTTACAAATACATATATATTTTTTTAAATATATATATATATATATGTACACACACAGTACATCTTTTTTTCCATGTCACAGTAAGATCAAGGAAATATAGTCCTATGTTTTGATACAGCTTTAAGGTCCTATTTTTAAAAAAAATTAGCTCCCTAAACTAAATATTTGAGGTTGTTTTTTAATTGATGAAGACCTTTCCACTGTCCATACTTTATGGCATGTAGAATTCAAAAGTTGCAAGCAAAAGGTAGAAATGCTGCCTAGGCAAAAAACAGACCAAATCACTGGAAGAGATTCCATCTCTATCTTTTTTTTTTTTTTAGAGGTTCAAAGCTATTGTGACACCTCCCTAATTGAAATAGTCCCAAGTAAGGTCAAAAGGCTGGGAATTCATTTACAAGTAGTTTTGAGAGAGTGAGGAAGCTGGATGACAAAGGAAATGTTTTTTAGTACACTCAAGTTTCTAATTTTGGTAACTGGGTGAATGATGCCATTAAATAATACAGAGCATGACAGAGGAGCCAAATGAGAAACAGAATAGAGGATAATTCAACCTGAAAATTTCAAATTGAAATGAAAGATCAAAGTTGATGTCTATGATAAACTGCTTAGAGTTAGATCTAGAAAGTAACAGATAATGGTTGATCCTTTATCTTTTTGGAGACCATGCAGTTAAGAGTTCACAAATGCTTTCAGAATAAATTTTAGAAATATGTACTTATCTTTTAGTCATACACTATGATTACATTTTTTAAAAATTTACTAGGGACAGAGGGTGAGGATGAGTTGGGGGAGGGGCAGAGGGCGAGAATCTCAAGCAGACTCCTTACTGAGCACAGAGTCCCACATGGGGCTTGATCTGACCACCCTGAGATCATGACCTGAACCAAAATTGACAGACTGAAACACCCAGGTGCCCTGTGTTTACATTTTTGAATTTTTTTTTATTTTTAAAAAATTTTTATGTAGGCTCTGTGTCCAATGTGGGTCTCAAATTCACAACGCCAAGATCAAGAGTTACTTGCTCTATCAACTGAGCCAGCCAGGCACCCTTATGATTATATTTTTATCAATAAAATCATGGCTTAAGGTCTAGATATGTACCATCCAAAGTTTTGAAATTTCTTATTATTTACATTTTAGATGTGTGCTTCCAATCTGATAAGACTGTCCTTCAGTTAGAAAATCTTCTCCATTTGCACTTAACTAAATTCCAGGCCATGAATTCACCTCTTTCTTCCTCCTAATCTTGCCTTTCTCTCCAGTTTCTGTTCTTTCTTTGACTTCTTGGTTTGATCATTTTCATTATTCTCTTTTACTCTCCTGTTAGCCTGGTAGATTTACAAACTTTGAAAGATTACAAGATTCTTTTATTATCCTTCTTAATGATTATCCAGAAATTGTAACATACATCCTTGACTTATCAAAGTTTGATTTATGACTTCCAGAACAGGCAGTGATCTTTAAACATTTTATTTTGAAAATTTATTTATTTATTTCAGAGAGAGAGAGAGAGCATATGAACAAGGAGGGGAAAGGGCAGAGGGAGAGAGAGAGAGAATCTTAAGCAGACTCTGCCCTGAGCATTGAGCCCAAGGCAAGTCTTATTATCATGACCCCGAGACCATGACCTTAGCTGAAACCAAAAGTCGGATGCCCAACCAACTGAGCCATCCAGGCACCCCTGTGATTTTAACCTTCTTTAATTCTATTTGTCCTTCTCATGACTTATATTCTATCTTTGTTGGGTGGTTGAATCCTCTTTATTTTAATCCCTACAAGTCATTGTCAACTTGTTTTTAACAGACAACATTCATTCATATTTATAGATGTATTTGCCATTTCCAATGCTCCTCTTTCAAACTTGCATCATCAACCTTTTGTTGGTTATTGTTCTTCCCTCTTAAAAAGATGTAGTTCTTTAATATAGTTCTGCTTAATGACAGACCCTATTCAATTTTTTTTTTCCTGGAAAAGTCCCTTTTTTAATTTTCACTTTTCAAATGATATTTGATGGATTTGAAATTCTCAGCTAGCAGATACTGCTCTCCACCCTTTGAAGATGCCCTTCTGTTGTCTTCTAGCTTCCCCTGTTTCTGGAAGGAAGTCCATGTAGTCTTCCTGTTTTGCCTTTGAAGTTATTGTGCTTTTTTCTCTGGCTTCTTTTAAGAGTTCTCAAAGCAGACATATTTTACATATCTTGAATACATGCTTTCTGGTTAATAATTAATTTGTGGGAGAGTAAAACAAAACTTTTCAGTTGATGCTTAGCAATAATCTTTCCTGCTTTCAGTAAATGGGAGAGATCAACCTGAAGTCATGATACATCCTTGACATCCTAGGCTGCTTTTTAATAGCCTTGTGCACTGTTTTCCCTGGCCACCAGACCATATGGATTTCTATACTCTTTTTTTATCTTATTATTGAAAGGAGTTTACCCAGAACTACTGTATTATTATTCATTCAACTCTGTTTCATTATATCATTATTTATATCGGTAATTATTACTACTATTCAAGGCTTCTCTCAAATGAAATGTACTGAACGGTTTCTCAAATAATATCAGTCAAGTAAATCAAAATGCTTTTTTTCATTGTGTTTATTACAAATTCTGGTCATTTTTATAATTAAATTATTTTTAATTAAATATGAACTCTCCACATATGCCTTCTAGGTAGTTATAATTGAAGTGTCTGATTATAAAAGAATTCACATATGAAATATCCACATAGCTGAAGGGCATTCATTACCAACTGTTTGAGAAGAAAGAAACAGGATTTTCAATGTGTACATGATCTGTCTTTCTTCTGTATCCTCTGTATGCTTTGTTATATAGGTGAACACTTACCTGTATATAATGCTTACTAGTTTCTCATAAATATTTTAAAGGTTTTCTGAGAATTCTACCATAAGCTTTAGCTTTTCTAATATAAAAGACATGTAAAAGCCAGGTTAAACTGTCAGTACATAGTAGAGTCATTTCAACATGTGTTTGATTTAACATAGAGAGAAGTTGTTTGTTAGAGATAATTCATTAATGCATGTGTATAATGGAGATATGTTGGTCCAATAAAAGAAAATAATCAGATGTATAGAAGCACAGGCCTACAGAATTGACTCAGTTGTAAATCACAAAGACCCATATTTTGCTATATCTATATTCAAAGTTTGACCTTCCTCTATAAAGAATAATGTTCAATAAGCAAGTGTTAAACTGATGTAGAACAATAACAATGTCATCATATACTGAATACCTGCATCAAAAAATTGTTTCTTCTAAGTTTTTAGCTCCTGCTGTCTGGAACTCTCTGACTGTTGAGGTTCTCCATTGTCAGTTTTATGACATCTTCCCGAATTTTCCTAAGAGTGACTATTTTCTAACCATTGATTTCATTGTGGTAACTAGAATTAACATATTTGGCACATCAATCCCAGCTGAGAGCTGTCTATGCTGAGTTTCCTTGTAGTTTTTCTTTTTTAAATAGATCTCTCTCTTACCAGATCTACTAATGGAGAACCATATTCTAAACTGATATAACCAAAATGGTTCTTCCAATCTATTATTCCTATTTTATCACATATACTGTAGCTTTCCTGTAGATTATCAACTTTTCGTTTGGGTTAAAACAAAGTTCTACCGCAATACAGGATAATAATGCTTGACCGAACAGGAATTTAGGGCTCAGAGAATGGGAGAACTCTTTCCAGATCTAGAGACCATGTACCTTATGCCCTAAATATTTGTTTTCGGTGAGCTTAAAAATTTCCAAAAATTTTCCCCTAACAAGGGGAATTCTTCATCCAAAATAGTAACTGTGAACTTTTAGAGTACAGATTATTCATTATTTTAAAATAACCTAATTTTCCCCATCCTTGCTCAGTTTTTAGATATGGTGTGCCTGGCTTAATGAAATAATTAAATTATATTAGTCTTAGTAACATTTTTGGGTTTGGGCATCAGTTTAGAAACATGAACTATCTGGTGTTCTTGAATTTAGTCACTAAGAATTTCCAACAATGTTATAGGAAGGCAAAGGAAATCACTGAAATTCACATCTCTCAAAGACCAGAGCCCTTATAGTAGCCCTTTGCTACTAACATTTAACTCAGCAAAGTGCTGGCACTTCAATTATGTAAGAAAAAAAAATCATTGATCAAGAAATGATGAAGTGGAGTCAAAAACATAAGTACTATGCAGTTGCTATTAAGCAGTTACTGAATATTTTATCTAAATGTTAAGGGCTTTTTTTTAAATAATGATTACAAATTTAGAAAGATTACTGGTGAACTGTAAGATCCAGAGAACAGTTCCTTTAAAAGAAATTAAGACTTCACAGAATCCATGGATGCACCTAACTGGAGTTTTGTTAAATTAAGGAAAGGGTATCATCCTCTGCCTCTCCCCACTAGATGCCAGTAGTGCCTCTTTCCCAAGTTGTGACAAACAAAATGTCTCCAGACATTTGCAAATGTCTCCAGGAGGGCAACACCATCCCAGACTGAGAAGCATTGCTTTTAGATAAAAGTCAAGAAAAGTTCCCTAAATTCCTAGCTTGTGATTGATTATCTAATATGGAGATATTTGATATAATGTAGGTTTAACTAGCACTTGTGTCTACATTTTAAAAGAGGGAATTCACTACAATGAGTGTCCGTCCTGCCCGGACCAGTTCCTACTCCAACAATTATCACATCTTTTGGGGGCACCAACCGATCTTTTTCCAGTGGTCATTGGCCTTCGGCTCCACATCACATCCAGGTGTTACTTATTCTGCACATTTGAAAAGACAACTCCTTTAAAGCTCATTCATCTCCCTGAACACTTCTTACTCCATATGTCACCTTCAGGTATTTCTATAATATTCAGTGTTTTCTCCCTTATCCCCAAGTTTATACCCATCCAGCAAGATTCACCAAAACTGTGAATAAAGGTCTTATCATCTTAGCTGGACTGTAAGCGGTGACCATTTGGCATTCAGTAATATGCCTTTCAGTGCATATCACATCTATTAGGAAATTGTTTCTCTAATAAACAAAGAGAAGCATTTCAGAGAGTGTTAAACCCCCCAATGACTTTGTACCTTCCCATTACTCTGTACATTACAGTCCTAAATTTACCTCTGTTCTAATTTCAGACCAATCTCTGGCATTGAGTAGGTTTAAATCATCCTCAGAGCCACTCCTGCAGTTTCACCAGGGTATCCCTTCTCGCAGGTTGACACAATCTGGAGCTGAGCTCCCTGGCCTGGTCTGCAGGAGTTCAGCTCCCAAAAACCTACAGACTTGCCAGGTGCCTTTGTAAAGAATAGAAACTGAACAATCATGGTCTGAGACATTCTATACTCTATATAGTGGCCAAGGAGAACCAGATCATGTCGTATCTATCTTCATTATCACTTTTTAAAAATTGTGCTATTTGATAGAAACTATATACCATTCACATTCCTCTAAATATTCCCCTTCGGGGGGAAAATCCCACTTAGAAGCATTACATAGTCATAATGACTTAAAAGAGATTTTAATTTTGCATTATTTATTAAATAACATCTTTTCATGCGATGACATACCAAAACTCACTTCATAGTTAGGTTACAAAACTACGTTTGCTCAAGATCTGATCTGCATATTGATTCAAAACAGTATCAAACTCAGGGCACCTGGTGGGTCAGTCGATTAAGCATCTGCCTTCTGCTGGGTGACCCAGGATCCTAGGATCTAACCCCACTTCGGGCTCCCTGCTCAGTGGGGAACCTGCTTCTTCATCTCCCTCTGCCTGCTGATACCCCTACCTTGGGCACAAAAGATTTTTTAAAACTTTTTTTTTAAAATGTATCAAACTCATTTTTTTACCTTCGCTTAGTTGTTTTGGCATAAACTAAAAATGTCATAATCTGGAATTCCATGAGATTAGAAAGAATAAAATGCATAATATACATACTGTACAATATCCATGAAGTCTTAAAATCTGGGTTTTAAAACACATTTGAAAAATCAAAATGACATCAGTTTGAATAAATACAAAATCACACTCTGTTTTTAAAAGTTCCAGTTATTAATTTAACTGACTGCAGCTGAATTTTACGATAATCAGCACACAATCTTAAGGATATTACAGGTGTTCCTGTTTTGATCTACTTTGATAATCGGAAGTGTCAGCTCTAATAATAATCAACATTTCAATTGAGAAAAGCAGTGCCCCAAAGGAACATCCATGGTGATGCTCTATTCCTTTTACATGTAGATTTGTATTTATTTTGACTATGTAATAGTCAGTGAAATCTGGTACTTTCTGAACATATGCAAGTCTTGACAAGTATCTGCAAAAGCCAAACTGCGTGACTGCTGTGAGTAATGGCCCTTTAATGTTCCTCTCAGCAGAAATGTTCCTCTTTGTAGAAAAAATATTTGGACCAGTTGGTAACTTGAGAACTTATAATTTCCTACACTTAAATAATTCAATAATTTGAAAGTTCACGCGTAATTACCATAACTTGTCAAGTAACTGGCACTTTGAATGAAATGAGCTAGAGGTTCAGTGCCACTTCTGAGTCACTGGTTATGATCAGGAATTCTCAGTGAGGCTCTTGGGCCCTGAAGTATATTGGTAAACGTGACTGGGAAGGGAGAATTTCATTAGCAGGCAACTGAGTCCCATCTATTAATCACCAAGTTTGGATCGCATATGAACATCACATGACTTCTCAGAACCTTTGTAGTTTAAGAGCTGAGTTGGCCAGGCCGTCTGGCTGATCCTCTTTTTTGGAAGGCTGCTTCTGCCACATGTCTTTATGTGGTTAGAGCTTCCTAAGAATAGGAAATTCCTACCAGGTCCTCCCTTTCACTACTACCAAGGGAAGACACACAACAGCAAAGAAAAGAGTCATCATAGGACATCGATGCCCTTCTCCAGTTGGGTTTATATAAGCCCCACATTCCTATCAAAAGAAAGGGCTACCTTCTACTACAATAATCCCTTTAGATTCTTATTTTGTCCAAGAACTTCTCTAATATTCTTGATTTTTCAGAATAACATGAATGAGGGTATAGCACAGGTCTTTAAATTTCTTGGGTGTGCAGAAGAAAGGCACTATCTAAAAATGCATGTATACTTTGCATATAGATGTTTATTAATAGGCTAATAATATGAGCCTCTGGCCCAGGATATAGGGTTTTTGACAGGTGGTGCACCAAAAAGACCACCAAAAGAACACACACACGCGCACACACACTGATATAGAGATATCAAGATATAAATAGATACTGTGCCTGTGTGTGTGTGTGTGTGTGTGTGTGTGTGTGTGTGGTGTATATCTAAATTAAAGTTCATTAGACTTACTACAGTAAGAGAGAATACCTTATTGACACACATCAGTACTGTCCGAGTGGGTTACTGTCAGTGAAGAGTTTGAGTCTGGCCTTACGTGGTTTAAGGCAGGGTTTTCTACATTTGTGACTGCATAATGTAAGCTTGGTAATGCTAGATTCTTGCAGGAAGCTCTGATTGTTGTCTGATAACTTAACTGTTTCCCAGGTGAACAATCCATTACTTTCATTGTGAGAGCTGTTGGCCCAAAGGAGCTTACTCTTTGCCCAAATTAGTTTGATTGCAGAACTTATTGAAACAAAATCTGATTCTTTTTCTTATTTAAATTAGTCTAAAATTTCTGGGCAATGATTTCCTGAAACAAACAGATAATCCATATTTAGATCTTTTGTATCTCAGTCTGTAGCACCGGGCTTTTGCCTCGGTACACTGGAATAGCCAAACCAAAGTCAAGATTTGGGGGCTTGTTGCGAAGATTATGGTATTAGCTATTTAAAAATCATTCTTTCACTTTCTTTTTTATACTAACCTTATCCTCATAATTTAGAGAGCAGCACATTGTCCAATTAAAAACCATACTCCAGGGGCGCCTGGGTGGCTCAGTTGGTTGAGCGACTGCCTTCTGCTCAGGTCATGATCCCAGAAACCTGGGATTGAGCCCCACATCGGGCTCCCTGCTCAGTGGGAAGCCTGCTTCTCCCTCTCTCTCACTCCCCCTGCTTGTGTTCCCTCTCTGGCTATGTTTCTTTCTGTCAAATACAATAAAATCTTTTAAAAAAGATAAAAATAAAAATAAAAACCATAATCCAGAAAACACCAACATGTACTTTCAATACCCAATTCTTCCTTCCAAAGGCAACAATTATTCTAACTTGTAACAATATAAATTAATATTTTGTGATCTTGAAAATTTAATAATGGAATCATATTATTTTTTCTTTTGTGTCTGAGTTCTTTAACTTAACATATTTGTGACATTCCTTCACATTGCTGCATATAGTGACGTTTTACTTTTTATTACCATACAGTCTCCTATTGCATGAATGTAAAACACAATGTCTAGTCATTATATTGTTTGGTTAGTGTCTTTGATCAATTTGGCAAAATTCTCAATCTTCATCTCATCAAATAATTCTTCCCTCCCCATCCTACTCTCTCTCTCCTTTTCTCAGATTCCAGGTATATGGACATTGCATCTTTGAATATTTTCTCCTTCTATGTCTTTTATACTCTGCTATGTTCTCTTGATTATATGGAGCATTTTCTCTTTTCACATGTCTAGTGAATGTTTATTGTATGCTAGACATTTATATAAAACAATCATAAAGCTTGAGATGGTATCTTTCCCCCAAAGGTATTTCCTTCTTCTCTTGGGTAGATAGGGTAAATAGATTATTACCTCTAGCTTACCAAGTGTTAATCTATGTCCAACAAGCAAGCACTGAGCTATTTTTAAGATTCCATCATACCAGGGCACCTGGGTGGCTCAGTTGGTTGAGCAACTGCCTTCGGCTCAGGTCATGATCCTGGAGACCCTGGATCGAGTCCCACATCGGGCTTCTTGCTCGGCGGGAAGCCTGCTTCTCCCTCTCTCAGTCCCTCTGCTTGTGTTCCCTCTCTGGCTGTGTTTCTCTCTGTCAAATAAATAATAAAATCTTAAAGAAAAAAAAAAAGAAAAAAAAAAGATTCCATCATACCTGTATCACTCTTATTCTTCAGATATGGCCCTATCAGGCTTTTGATTGATTGTATGAGACTCTGTTCCTTAAGTTCTGATTTTTCAAAGTGTTCTTCTTCAGTCTTAAGCCTCTTGCCTGTGGAATGTTTAAACATTGGTAGATGTCTCAAGAAGTGATGTTATGTGGATTTATGATAGGCTCTTCCCATAGCAAGTCTTTGATTCTTTTTTTGTTTGTCATAATGTTTATGTGACACATAATCATTTTATTTATAAATCTTTTTTAATTTTTTATTGTTATGTTAGTCACCATACAGTATATCATTAGTTTTTGATGTAGTGTTCCATGATTCATTGCTTGTGTATAACACCCAGTGCTCCATGAAATACATGCCCTTCTTAATACCCACCACCAGGCTCACCCATTCTCCACTTCCCTCCCCTCTAGAATCCTCAGTTTGTCTCCCTGAGTCCATAGTCTATCATGGTTCCTTTCTCCCTCTGATTTTTCCCCCTTCATTTGTCTCTTCTTTCATTGTAAGAGTTGTTGGAAATTAAGAAATGTCCTCCATGGTATTCCTTATGTTCCACAAATAAGCAAAACCATATGGTAATTGTCTTTCTCTGCTTGATTTATTTCATTTAGCATAATCTCCTCCAGTTCCATCCATGTTGATGCAAATGTTGGGTTTTCATCCTTTCTGATGGCTGAGTTATATTCCATCATATATTGGACCATATCTTCTTTATCCATTTGTCTGTTGAAGGACATTTCATCTCCTTCCACAGTTTGGCTATCATGACCATTGCTGCTATGAACATTGGGGTGCATGTGGCCCTTCTTTTCACTGCATCTGTATCCTTAGGGTAAATACCCAGTAGTGCAATTACTAGTAGTTATAGGGTAGCTCTGTTTTTAACTTTTTTAGGAAACTTCACACTGTTTTCCAAAGTGGTTGTACCAACTTGCATTATCACCAACCGTGTAAGAGAGTTCCCCTTTCTCCAGAGCCTCTCCAACATTTGTTGTTTCTTGCCTTGTCAATTTTTGCCATTCTAGATGTAAGGTGGCATCTCATTAGTTTTGATTTCAATTTCTCTGATAGCTAATGATGCTGAACATTTTTTCATGTGTCTGTTAGGCATTTCTGTATCTTTGATTCTTAAGCAATGCAAGACTATGAAAGATTTCCCTCTGCTTTTGGTCCAGGCCTAGCCTCCTTGCCCATTCCAGGCCCTTAGAAATGTTCCATGTGGAAAAATAATCTTGTTTTTGAAGTTCATTTTGACTTGTCCAGCTCCATACAACTTCCAAAAGTCCTCTGGATTCTCTTCTTTCAACAAAGACTCTGCTTGAGACAAGCCTAATCCTCAGCTCTTATTTTAGATTGCCAAATGTAGGGGTGCCTGGGTGGCTCATTTATTTAAGAGTCTGCCTTCAGTTCAGGTCATGATCTCAGGCTCCTGGGATCAAGCTCCACATCAGCTTCCTGTTCTGCAGGGAGCCTGCTTCTCCCTCTCCTTCTGCCTACTGCTCCCCCCTGCTTGTGCGTGCTCTCTCTCTTTATCTCTCTCCCTATCAAATAAATAAATATTTTTTAAAAAATAAAATAAAATAATTGCCAAATTCTACCAAGACCCACCCAAAATGGTCAGCACCTCTCAGCTCATCGAAAAAAAAAAAGACTTTTTCTTTGGGCCACTTTAATAATTCATCTATTATTCACTATTTCTACAGTTCTTCATATCTTTAAGAATGTAATTTTTACAGTTCATCCTTTCATTTTTCTCAAATCAAATTTTCTCAAATTGTTCCTCTCAAAAAGGAATCATAGCCAACTGTGCCCTACTGCATCCTACTGCAAGAAGTCCATTGTGAAATGTGATGGAGGGTATTACCATTAAAATCCATTCCAATATTTTTTGTGATACTATTTGTGTTCTACTTTGGTTTAGATATTTTAGAAGTATTTTCCTACATAAGGCAATTTTCTAATTGTCTGTTTACTACTGATTTTTAGCTTAATTCCACTGCACTCAGAAAACATATTTTATATGGTTTCAACCCTTTAAAGTTTTGAGCATTACTTTGTGTCCCAGTTTATGGTCAATCTTGATAAATAGTCCATGAGCAGTTGAAAAAGTGTTGCATTCTGCAGTTCTTGAAAGAAGGATTCTATATATGCCAATTTTATCACATTTGCAAATATTATTAGCAATCTTAAATACACTTGCTAATTTTCTGTTTCATAAGTTATTGAGAGAGGTTAATATTATTTTTAGATTTGCCAGTTTCTCTTTCATTTGTCAATTTTTATTTATGAATTTGAAGCTGGAGTGCCTGGGTGGCTTAGTAGTTCACCGTCTTCCTTCAGCTCAGGTCATGATCCCAGAGTCCGGGGATCAAGCCCTGCATCCGGCTCTCTGCTCAGCGGGAAGCCTGCTTCTCCCTCTCTCACTTCCCCTGCTTATGTTCCCTCTTTGTGTTCCTCTCTTTCAAATAAATAAATAAAATTTTAAAAAAAGATTTGGAATTGCATTTTCTTCCTTTCTGGTACAATAGTTTAACACTATGAAATGTCCCTCTCTCTGCTTCTTGTTAATGTCTACTTTGTATTTCATTACTATGACAATATATTTTTTTTCTCCTGCAAGTGTTGTCTTTTTCCATTCTTTATAATTTAATCTTTTTATGTGTTTATTTTAAAGTTATATCTCATATAAATATGCATGCTTTAATCCATTTTGATAATTGTTTTCTTTTTATTTAGATTACCTGGTTATTTGCATTTATTACAATTGTTAATTTTATTTTAAATTTACAAACTTATTCTTTATATTTTATTTGACCCACAACTGTTTTTATAACCTTGTTCTTTCTTCGTCTCTTCTTTAGGATTATTTAGTGACCTCTTATAATTCAGTTACATTTTTATGTGTTTATTAATGACTGTTTTGATATTCTCATAGTGGTTATTCTACAGCAGTACTGTCTAGTAGAAATTTCTACAATGATGAAAATATTATACATCCCTGTAGTTCAAAACAGTAACCACTAGCTACAGATTGTCCTTGAACACTTAAGATGTGGTTAAACTGAACAAAATTTTTAATTTAAGTTTAAAATGAAATACCCACAAATAGCTAATGGCTACCATATGAGATAGTCCAGCTCTGGAGATTACATCCCAACCTCGGACATATCAGATTCTAATACTTATATTCCTCTTTTTGCAACTTTCTGACCAAAGACACAATTTAACTCATGCATTGCCATCTAATATCACATTATTGAGATTTGATACAGTAGTGTGTTACATATTATATTAATAATATTGAAGTATAATAAATGGTATTTGATTCCATTTAATTCCATTTGTTTCTTAACAAAGCAAGATACTCTGATTATTACTTTATGCAATCATATCCAATTAGAATCCCACATATTTACTTTTCACTGTTCACTTTTCACTATTTCTTATTTTCTATATGACCCTATGTGATTATTTCCCTTTTGTATTTTTTTTAAGAGACGATGAGGAGTAGGGAGAGAGGAAAGGAGAATCCTAAGCAAACTCTGCACCCAGTGCAGGACCTAAAGAGGGGCTCAATCTCACAACCCTGAGATCATGACCAGAACTAAAAATTAAGAGTTGGATGCTTAACTGACTAATCCACCCAGGCACTCAATTTCCCTTTTGTCTTAAAAGCAACATTTGATTTCCTTTACTATGGTTTTGCTAGAGATCAATTTTATCATGATTTGCAATATTGAAGAAACTTCACCATATCTTCCTATTTAAAATATATTTTTGCTGGGTATAAAATGTGGCATTTGTATTTCTTCAGTGTTTTCAAGGTAGTCCATTGTCTCTGAATTTCTTTGCTTAATTGAGGTGTTGGCAATTTAATCCTATTATTGTTTCTTTGAGGATAATGCACCTTTTTTTCTCTTTATCTTTTGGCTGCTTCAAGTTTACATTTCTCATATTAGTTTCTGGTACACCCTGTGGTGTACACAGGGTGGTTTTATAGCATCATTTATATCTGGGATTTAGATAGATTCTTGAATTTGTGGTTTTGTCTACTGTTTCTAAAAATTTTAGTAATTTTGTCATCAAATATTTCTTCTGCCCTATTCTCTCTCTCTCTTCCAATTTTTGTCAATTCTATTCTACGTATTTCTTATGCTCTGTTGCAAGTTTTGCACTTATTTTGCTTCTCTGGGCTTCAGTCCAGAATATTTTCTTTGGAACTGACTTTCAGGACACTAATTCAATTTTAATAGGTCTAACTTGCTATGAAACTCACCCAGTAAATTCCTAATTTTCAGAAATCATAGATTTTAATTCCATAATTTAAATTTGATCTTTTGTATAGTTTCTAATCTTTGCTGGTTTCTAAAAATTTCTTGAACATTTTGGGGTGCCTGGATGGCTCAGTTGGTTGAGGGGCCAACTCTTGGTTTTGGGTCAGGTCATAGTCTCATGTCCTAGGATTGAGCCTGGGTCAGGCCCTTTAATCAGTGAGAAGTCTGCTTGAGGATTCTCTTTCCCTCTCTCTCTGCCCCTCTTCACCCTCCACTCACACAGTCTCCTTTTGTCTTTCTCTCTCACCAATAAAACTCTTGAACACCTTAACTATATTATTTAAAAGTCTATGTCTGAAGGAGGGAAGGTTGAATAGGCAGACCAAAGAGAATTTTCTGGAGAGGGAGAATAATTTCTATGACACTATAGTGGCAGATACATGTTGTTATACATTCGCCCAAACTCATAGAATATACAATACCAAGAGCAAACCCTTACATAAACTATGAATTTTGGATGATTATGATGTGTTATTGTAGGTTAATCAGTTGTAACAAATGTACTACTCTAATATGGGATGTTGATAATGAGGATGCTATGTCAGGGGAGGGGAATGTAGGGAGTTTATGGGATTTTTGTACCCTCCTCACAATTTTGCTATAGACTTTAAAATGTTCTGACAAAAGTCTTTAAAAAAAATTGTCTGACAATTCCATTTCTAGCACTTCTTCAGATTTATGTCTACTTTATGTTATTTCCTACTGATTTTTGGTCAAGTCTTGTCTTCTTATAGAATCAATTTTTTAACTTGGTAAATACCAAATATTAAATATCATAGAGGAAATATACAGGTCTTTTGTGACCTCCCTATAGAGAATTTGTGTTTTTTTTATTTTTTTAAAGATTTAATTTACTTATTTGACAGAGAGATCACAAGTAGGCAGAGAGGCAGGCAGAGAGAGGAGGAAACAGGCTCCCTGCTGAACAGAGAGCCCAAAGCGGGCCTCAATCCCAGGACCTTGAGATCATGACCTGAGCCAAAGGCAGAGATTTAACCCCCTGAGCCACCCAGGCACCTGAAAATTGTTTTTTAAATCCAAACTGGGATTAAATTAGTTTGGTCTTGGGCATTAAGGCTAGTGAGCATTCATCATTAGTTCACATTTACTCCTAGAGTGTCAACCTTCAGTATCCTACCTGAAAGCTTATGAAGTGTATCAAGCCTCCTCTGTTTTGTTGAATATGAACTCCAATTTTTGTCTATTCCAGTCTCAAGAGTTAGCATCTACAAATGCCTCAAAAGGAAAAGCAGTGTCCATGTTCCATACTCACCTCTTTAGGCTTTCATTCCCAAGTACATATTCTCTTAGTTGTCTTTACAGCTCACATTTGCCTTTAACTATTTTTTTTCCATTTGCATCTGCTTTATCTTTATTTGTGTCTTGGATTTGATATTAGGAGTTTCGTTAAGAAACAGTCCCATATGCCACTCTCAGATATAGAATTGTTAATATATAATTTTTATGATCTTTGTCATATGTGTGCTGTAGATATATCCTAAATTGTTCCATTTACACTATGGAAATGCACTATTTCATATCCAGTTGTGGAGTATTGCAACTACAAATTCTGGTAGACAAAAGCCAATGCCAACGTAACATTATCTTTTGAACTATGTGCTAAGTATTTTTACTAAGTCATTGTGTTTTCATCTGAAATTCATGAAGGTACACTATTCCTTTTCCACCAATCAGTTATGTTTATTTTTAATTATTAATCAAATAGTAATAAAGTTGTATGTTTTTATTAATTCAGTTTCCATTCCCATTAATACAGAGTATCTTTTGAAATATTTATCATCCACTTGTATTTGCCTTCTTCTGAACTATCTATTCTTATCTTTTGTCCTTCCTTTGTCCATCTATATTTGTTACTAGAATTGTATATTCTAGTCCTTAAACCATTATTAAAAGTCCTTCAAATATCATTCTCAATCTATCTTTTATTTGTTGGTTTTTTTCATAAAATATTTTATTCCATAATATTTTAATTTTAATTTTAAATTAATAAATCAACTTTATGTTTTATAGATTATGGAGTTTTTTGTGGTTAAGATGTTTCAGTAATCCATAGGTTAAACTATATCTTTTTAATTTTTCAATTAAGGTTTGTACTACCTTACATGCTACATTTAAATCTTTAATTCATTTGGGCTTAGTTTTTGTTATGGTATAAGATATAAATACAATTTTATCTTCCTTGAATGGTGAGTCTTTTACTTTAGTAATATTTATCAAATAAAGCATCTTTATCCCACCAAACTAAAGTAATTTGCGAGACATATATTAAATTTGTATACACCAGAATATATACCACACAGGCTATGACATGTACTGGAGATACTTAATTTATATACTAAATGCATCTATACTGGAAGAAAATAAATTAAAACACATAACTACATTAACAGCTAATAAAAATTAAATATGAAAATAAAAAGTACACATTTTTATGAATGAAAGTATTAAAGAAGTACTGCCGTAAGGTTATCTCCAAAAAAAATGTCTACAAGTTGTAAGCCCAATAAGAAGGAAATGATGGCAGTTGATGAATTTGGATTCAACAAGCAAAGTTTTAATTAATTATATAAATTTGTTAAATCATATTGAAGTTACTTGTGAAAATAACTATCTAGAATTCTGTTTCATGTAAATAACTTCAAAGCAGAAAAAAGAGGAGAGAGGGTATAGAGACTATAAGAATATAACTTGTATAAAGTTTCTAATCTCATTCAGTGTGTAGCTATTTTGAGTAAATCCAAGACACAATTTTTAAAAGTTGTGTGCCTTTGTGTCTTAATATGTTGTGTAGTCATATGTAATAAAAAATAGATGGATTATTCACCAAATAGCATTTAAAAAACAAGCCTTCTGTCTTGAGAAATCTATTGTAAAGTAATACTTCAAAATTCCCCAAAATTATTTCCAGGTAGATTAAGGAGTTCTATGTATAAATAGGTGCTCAAAAAAATATTAGATGAAATTACAGAATAAATTTGTGATTATTTGTTGTGGGAGATTTTTTATAAACACGTAAATCAACATCTTTATTTTAATAAAAGCTGATTTATAAAAATCAAAAAAAATTAAAAGATAGATTAAAACAAAGAGTCATGTATGCTACAGAAAAAATAATGCCACAAGAATTTACATATCAGATTTGAAGAATCATATGGTTATGTGTTACGTAATTATTATATATTAATATAAATAAAAACAATAAGGTATACATCTTAATATTGTCAAATATTAAAATTTTAAGAATACCCAGTATTTCTAAGGATGTTTGGAAATATGTTTAGACATTGCAAAAGTAACAGGACATAAGGAAAAATAACTATTTTTGAGGCCAATTAAATAATGTAAAATTAAAAATCACAAGATTTGTAACCCAGCAAAATTTATTTCCAGATATTTATCCCAGTAAAAATGTGTACATATACATGAGAAGACATGTACTAAGATTATTACAAGAGATTTATATATGAGTGGAAGCCACTCATGTAATCATGAATCAGAATTCTAAATACACTGTTAATTCCATATTGTGGACTACTTTGACAGGATTTTAAAAGAACATACAATCATGAACTTTTTTTAAGACCTGGTATGGTAGGAGTGGAAAGAGGTAGGTAAAGAATTACTACTTTTATTAAGCCACAATACATATAATCAAAAGATGTGGAGTAGATAGAAGAATGAGGGCATCTGGAAGACTCTAAGCCAACAGCAACACTAACTTGGGCAGGCATGTATGGCATGGTTAAAGAACACATAACGTGGAACTAAATTGTTCTGTTTCTTTTTATTTCTTGTTAAGTTTTTACTTAAATTCCAGTTAGTTAACATACAGCGTAATGTTTCTGGTGTACAATTCAGTGTTTCAATACTTCCATACAATACCTGGTGCTTATCACAAGTGCTCTCCTTATTCCCATTCACATATTTGACCTGTATCTCTCCCACCTACCTCTGGTAATCATCAGTTTGTTCTCGAGAGTTAAGAGTCCACTTCTTAATTTAGTTCTCTTTCTTTCTTTCCACCTTTGTTTATTTGTTTTGTTTCTCAAATTCTGCATATGAGTAAAATCATACAGTATTAGACCACATCTTTATCCATTCATCAGTCAACGGATAATTGGGCTGCTTCCATAATTTGGCTTTTGTAGATAATGTTGTTAATAAATACCAGAGTGCATATATCCCTTTGAATTAGTATTTTTGTATTCTTTGGGTAATACCTAGCAGTATAATTGCTGTATTTTAGGGCAGCTCTCTCTCTAACTTTTTGAGGAAACTTCATACTGTTTTCCAGAGTGCCTGCACCAGTTTACATTCCTACCAAATAGTGTAAGAGTTCCCTTTCTCTGCATTCTAGCCAACACCTGTTGTTTCTAACTTTCTTTTTAATATAGTTAGTTATGTTCTATTTGTCTAAAATGTAATAACTGCTTCGTATCTAGAATGGAGATTGGATATTTTAATAGTAAGCAAAATAGAACATATTTATTAAGAAATTGTTATTTGGCAGACTCTTTCTACATATTTAGATAATTCACTTACTTCCTAACAACCTTACTGAGTAGCTACTTTGGGTGACCTTACTGTACAGTTTAAGTAAAGGAAGGAGAAAGATGATAAACGAATTTCCCAGGGTCATGTTGTTGGGCAGTGACAGAGCCTAGACTCCAAATTAGTCAGCCTGTCTCCAGAATTCTGTTCTTACTCTCTAGAGTCTACCATACAGCATATTAAAATAATACTGTGATATGAATAGCCATCAAGTTTAGCTCATCTTAACAAATTAAGGGACGTAATAGCAACAAATTATTAAGGAATAATGATTAGCCGGCCACAGAGTGGAAATAATTTTGTAGGTACCTGTTCCGGAGTTGATGAATATGATGGAGCAACTTCACTTGCAAACCGTGCATAACACATAATTTTTTGGCTAAATTGAGCAAATATTTCCACACATTATGTATTTCTAGTTTTAAAAAATGAACAATTTATTCTTACTCTTCATGAAACTTGCCTTATTATAGGCATAAGGCAAGTTTCCATATGTATATACCCAGCAATTAATAATCAATATTTTAATTTTTTAGTTATCTGTTATGGTCAATTGGAGCCCCTAAAAAGATGGTTGAAATTTTACCCCTTAGTACTCTAGTTTGGAAACTTACTTGGGAAAAGCATCCTTACAGATATAATTAATTAAGTTAATATTAGTTTGCATTGGAGCAGAGTGGGCCCTTAAATCAATGCGACTGGTGTCCTTATAAGAGGAAAATTTGAACGCACATACATACAGAAGTACAGAGAGAGAAAAGAGAGGTAGAGAACACTACATGTAGACACACACAGAAAAGATCATGTGAAGACAGAAGCAGGATTGAAGTCATACTGCCATGAACCAAGGAACACCTGAAATTACAGAAGCTGGAAAAGTCAAGGAAAGATCCTTCCCTAGTGACTATGGAGGGAGGCTGGCCCAGCCAACACCTTGAATTTGGACTTGAGCTTCCAGAACTCTGAAAGAAAAAAAAAATTTTTTTTTTTTATTTTAGGCCACTCAGTGAGTGATACTTTATGAGAGACCCAGGAACATAATATACAAATAAGCCCAGCAGAGAAAGTTAATTATCATATGGTTTCACTTACTTGTGGATCATAAGGAGTAACATGGAGGACATTAAGAGAAGGAAAGAAATGTGAACTGGGGTAAATCGGAGAGGGAGACAAAGCATGAGAGACTGTGGACTGTGAAAAACAAACTGAGGGTTTTGGAAGGGAGTGGGGTGGGGAGATGGGCAATCCTGGTGGTGGGTATTAAGGAGGGCACAGATTGCATGGAGCACTGGGTGTGGGGCATAAACAATGAATCTTGGAACACTGAAAAAATAAAATAAATTATTTTTTAAAAAGGTAAAAAAAAAAAAATAATAATAATAATAATAATATACAACTCCAAATAATTCATTCCTGACCTAATAGTTAAAATATTCATTCTGTACAAATCAGATTTCCAGAATAATATTGGAAAATGTAATTTCGTGACTGAATCAACAAATTGTAACTTGTTAAAGGAATTTCTTTGCATGATAGAATCAACATGTACAACACAATCTTTAGCTCTTAATTACAGAGAAATGATGTCAGGCAATTTACAGATGTATGACCACTTGCAAGTCAGTCCAACAAGACTGTACTAAGTGGTCAAAGTTGGTATGAAGCGCATTTTCCCCCTCAGGAGCAGTAATGACTGACCACATGCTAGTCCTTCTGGGTCTTCCAGGGATAAGAGCCATTTCCTAGGCTTCCTGTGAACGTATAAGGACATAAATGACTGAAAATGGATAAACAGAAAACCAATAATTCATCATCTCTGCTTCATATTAGAGCTGATTCTTTTTTTTAAGATTTTATTTTTTTTTTGACAGAGAGACCACAAATAGGCAGAGAGACAGACAGAGAAAGAGGAAGAAGCAGGCTTCCTGCTGAGCAGAGGTCCACCAGGGGCCTCGATCCCACGACCCTGAGAATGCCCCTAAGAGGCTCATGATCAGGGATTTATAAGTAAGAAAATACTATCTGACTGAAAATTTTACTTAATACAATCATGTGAAAAGATGAATAGGACATTGTAATTTCAGATAATGATTTGAGTATAAAAACCAAGACAAATGGAATTTTTTAAATGGATGATCACTATTAATATCATTTTAAAACTTTCAACTATAGGAAAGTGTTCGGTGTTTAGATTTCTAGTTGGATATTCTTAAACTTCAACTTATTGAAAGTCAAATGGCTGTTGGATAGTAAGTAAGGACTAGAAGCAATATTTTCAGATTTTAAGTGGTTCTGTTTAATTCTGTAGAAAAGAATCTCACTTTAGATAAATAAATATTATAATAAAAGTACCAAGACTTATGTTAATAATTTTTTGATGTGTAGAAATACTAGTAGATTTGGAACAACAGGCTTAGAAACTGAGGCTTAGAAAACAAAACTATTTCTTTAGTTTTGTTGGCAGATACCTGTATGTGAGAGAAAGAGAGATAGGAAAAGAAAGAGACAGAGAGAGAATTATATGTTGCCTGTTCGTTTTAACTATCAACTAAAAAATTAATGTATGCTTATAATTTCCTTGAAAAGCAACTAGCCAAGATGATGTGTGGATGGATGATGCAATGTACAAAGACAATGCTGTGTTCTGGGAGACCACCTACATAGACCACTACAGTTCACTTTCATTCCATACAGACCAAAGATGGGGGCTTGGACCAGAATGCTGGTGGAAATGTCAATAAATGAGAAATAGTGAAATACATTTGGGAGGAAGAATCCAATGACTGGTGATGAATGAAGGAGATAAAAGGATCAAGATTGATTTCTCATTTCTGGCCAGCGCAACCAGACGGATGGTGGCGACAATCACTGAAAGTTTGAATCACCAATTATTACATGCATAGTTCTTGACATTCCCTTAAAATAAGAAAAATGCAAATTAGCAGAAAAATGAGTTACCCATCACTACCAACATGCAACATCAAACTACTTGTTGGTGGTAGTGAGGAGAAGGAACATCAATATACAGACAGTGAAAATATTAATTGATAAAACCTCCTCAGGATGCAATCTGATAACACTTAGTAAAGCTGAAGATACCAATATCCCTGGGAGTAAGCAACCCAGCAGTGAGTTCTAGAGAAACTCTTACATGTTGGCCAAGGAGACACCTCCAAGCATCTTGACTACAGTACTCTTTGTTATAGCAATGCAGAGAAACTGCATCATTCCTTCTCAGTAATCCTAGTCACCATAATTTTTTTTCAAGCAATAGAATATTTCTATAGCAGCAAAAAAAAAAAACTGAACAGAGATGTACTAACATGGATATATAACTAAAATATGGGTTAGGTTTAAAAGTTGCAAAAGAATATATTTATATATTATAGAACTGCTTCTGTAAGTTCTAAAAGCACAAAACAATACGATATATTGTTTTTATAGTAGTACAAATACCAAAAGGATATCAGGAGTTATTAGTACCATTAGATGGTAGTAATTACCACGAGGGAAGAAAGGTATGAGGAGCTTTACACAAGCAAAACAAAACACACCAAGGACTTCAAAATAATAACCTCTGGGGGTGGAATTCTGAGTGAATTTTATTTCCTTCATTAGTTTTTTCTGTATTTTTTTTGTATTTTAGTGTTAATTTCAATAAATAATAAAAATATTCACTAAAAATTCATTGAAACTATTTTTAAGTATTGCCATTCTTTATACTCAAGTCATCCCAGATAGTGTTTCAAAATGCAACATATATTGTTCAAATATATATATTTGGCACAGGTGCATGCAGGGGTAAGTAATCACTAGCTTATCAGTATTAACAAGCTATTCACCCAAACATAACCTGAAAGCCAGAGAAAATCAGCCGAACTTCAGGCAAAGCTAACAGTCTCCAGTTGGACTGGCCTCTTCAATTCACCTTCCAGGAGGTCTTCAGATACAAATAGTGTTTTTGTGCAATGATTATTTATTTAGTGCCATGCAATCTCTTACTCACTTTTTCATCATTTCCTTCCCATTTAGGTTTTCTCTCCCACTCCCCACCACACCTCTATAAATGTTGTTTTGGAGATAGAGCTGGTGGAAGAAATAAACTTAGGAAAGGAAAGACTCTTATTAACCACAATTTGATTTGCCCTAGAAACCTGGAATCCTAAAACTTGCTCTGGGTCACACTTGCAAATAAGAAGATCAAAGTGTATCTATGCATAGGTACTGAGGTGTGAGTATTGAGGGTAGATCAAGGACACTTGACCTGCAACTATGCTGAGTAGCAAATACTACTGGAACACCCAAATGACTAAGTTGGAAGTATTTTTTTAATGTCTGAATGCTACTTTAAGGTTTTCCCAGTCAAGATATATGCCTGTAACACTTGTGAAATTATAGACCTTCCAAAATCACAGTAGCTCATGTCACATGTGTATTCCAAGAACCTTTTTACTTTGTGTTTTTCCTCCAAAAATCTGTGAATTTTTGAAAATGAGATCAATATAAGTGCCTATGAAATAAATCTTCATAATTTATCTTTTTTTTATAATTTCCAAGCAAATAAGTTCTGCTTTGGGGTAGACATAGTGATAAATTTCATTGTCCCAGAGAATATTGGTAATTTAAGTTCTCTGCACTCTGAAGTTCTTTATTGATTCTACTTAACCCTCAGGATCCAATTTAAAATGAACTCTTCCTTGCTTCCAACAGAGATAGGAAAGAATTTTGGAGTAAAGAAATCATAGGAGTGCACAATCAAATATTATTTCATTTGTCATTTCTTTCTTAATTCTCTTATCTCTTCTCTGTTTTGTTTTGGGCAGGAAAAAAACAAAATTTTAAGAATTTTGGAAGACTTAGAACAAACCTGAGGGAACCCATTCTGTCCCTGAATTTCAATCCTGATTTCAGTAACTGTCGAGAAAATGGAAGATCTAAGAAAAGTGAGTACATTGGAGGTGCTGTTGGGACTAAAGTTATTTCTAAGTGAAAAGAAAAGTCCTTATGATTCTCTTTATATTGAAATTTATACTTTTTCCCCACAATGCATTTTATATATCTGGTTATTTGACAGAGACTATCCAGGCCCTGTTCTAAGTGCTTTATATAGAACAACAAATTTGGTTATGACTTTGGTGGGGTAGACACCAAAACCATGAGGAACAGAAAGATGTGTAATCACCCCCCAGATTATACAGTAAGTTAGAATGAAGTCCAAGCCGTTGAACCCTAGATGCCATGTCCATGCTGCCTGTGTTGCTAAAAGAGAGGCAGGATCTGCCTTGAGCCCTTGGTTCACAGCATTGTCTACCATATTGGAATTATTGGAATGACCTAAAAATTAAAGTACCCTCTATGTTTTATAAATTTTTAATTTTGATTAATTTCATCTCATTTATAAAAAAGACTTTTTTTTATTTATTGAGAATATTGCCCTCTGTCTCCCTGTCTTTCTGGGCTCATAACACTATCTGCCTTTCTCCTATCTTTCTTCATGATCAGAGCATGGGAAATAATGATGCCTGTCTCTCTACAAGGTGTTCAGAATCACTCACTTTGCATCTATTCCTGCTATGCAGTATTAGTTCTATTCATTTTATTTCTCTGCTAGTCAAGTCTCTCTGCATCTATCATGGCTTACTCTTGTTTAAAGATAATTTTAAATACCAAAGCTTGGTTCCTTCTCACTTCAAAAAAAATGATTGATTTTTTTGACAAAAGCCTGTAACACATCTAGCCTCACCTCTGTTGCTATTCTTAGTGCTGATCCTGGTGACGACAATAAACTGTATGAAAAAGGCTTTTCTTTGAGAACAATTCTCCCTGACCCAAACCTGCTCCACTGAAAATGGAATAATTTGAATACGGTCTTTTTTTCTCTCTCTCACCATCCCAACTTACTCAGTTGTTGTCTGACCCTTCCAAACTACTCACTTTTAGCATGCTTTCAAACCAATCCAAGAAATCTATTTCATGAATGTATAAAGTCATAAAACTTACACCCCTTCTAACAGAGATAGGCCCTCCCTCTGACTTTCTCATTTCTCGTAATGATGTCATAAACATCCAAAGTTAAAGAATTCTGAGCCACTTTGAGGCATTGTTCCTTTCTCTTGATGTATATTTAGTTGCTACTTCATAAAGTATGCATTTAAAATCTATCTCTCTCCTATTTCCAGATTTTACTGTGTCTCTACTGTATTACCATAATGGTTTTTAACCAAGTTATTTGAAGACTTCCCATACCTACACAATCATTTAATATTTTAATGAAGATTTTCAAAACCAGCTCTATGCTTACTGCTAACCAAAATTCTGGCAAGACAAACTCATTTAACACATTGTTCATTTCCTTTACGAAGTGTGATAGCCTTATTTCGCATGTGTGCTCGCTTTTAAATCCTTCTCACCATAACCACATTCATATTTCTAAAGCATAGATTTGGTTATTGTATCTCCCTCCTTTAAATGCTAACTCACACATATGCCATCAATTAATCTTTGACAACAGTGCCAAGAATACACAATGGGGAAAGGATAATGTCTTCAACAATATTGGAAAAATTGAACAGCCATATATGTAAAACACTGAAATTGGACCCCATCTTATATCATACACAAAAATTAACTCTAAATGTATCAAAGACTTAAATGTAAGAACTTAAGCATAAAACTCTTAGAAGAAAATATGGCATACTAAAAAAATAAAAAACAAAATAAAATTAATGTTTTTGACTGCTTAAAAAAAAGAGAGAGAGACAAAGAAACAAAGAAAACGTGGAGAAAACTCCTTGACATTGGGCTTGTCAATTGTTCCTTGGACCTGATACCAAAGCAGACAAAAAAGCAAAAATAGACAAGGAAAACTACATTAAACTAAAAAAGTATCTGCACCGTAAGGGGAATAATCAATAGAGTGAAAAGCAGACTATGAAATGAGAAAAAAATATTCACAAACCATATGTCCAATTAGGGGTTAATGTTCAAAATATATAAGGAACTCACACAGCTCCACAGACACACACACACACACACACACACACACACAAACTGATCTAAAAATGAGCAACAGAGGAGCGCCTGGGTGGCTTAGACAGTTAAGTGACTGACTCTTGATTTCAAATCAAGTCACGATCTCAGGGTCCTGGAAGGCCCATCACATGTTCAGCACCAACAGGGAGTCACCTGAGATTCTGTCCCTCTCCCTCTGCTACTTCCCTTCTCTCTCCTGAAAATAGATTAAAAAATATTTTAATGAGCAAAAAATATGAATAGATAGTTCTACAAAAGACTTATGGTCAACAGGTATATGAAAATGTGCTCAACATCACTCATCATCAAGGAAATTTGAATAAAAATCATAATGAGATATCACCTCACCTGATGAAATGGCTATTATCAAAAAGTCAAAAGATGGGCGCCTGGGTGGCTCAGTTGGTTAAGCGACTGCCTTCGGCTCAGGTCATGATCCCGGAGACCTGGGATCGAGTCCCACATCAGGCTCCTGCTCGGCAGGAAGCCTGCTTCTCCCTCTCTCGCTCCCCCTGCTTGTGTGCCCTCTCTGGCTGTGTTTCTCTCTGTCAAATAAATAAAATCTTTAAAAAAAAAAAAAGTCAAAAGATAACAAGTGTTGGCAAGGATGTGGAAAGAAGGAACTCTTGAATACTGTTGGTGGGACTGTAAATGGGCACTATCATCACAAAAAGTATGGAGTTTTCTCAAAAAATTAAAAATGGAACTGCCATGTGATCCATCAATCCCACTTCTGGGTCTATATTCAAAAGAAATGAAATCATTATCTCAAAGAGAGAGCTGCCCTCCCATGTTCACTGCAGCATTATTCACATTAGTCAAGATATAGAATGACCTAAGTGTTTATCAAAGGATGAATGGATAAAGAATATGTAATACATATAATATAGAATTACATGGACATAAAAATATGTATATGATAATATTCTGCCACAAAAAAGGAGATTCTGCCATTTGTAGCAATGTGGATGAACCTGAAGGATATTATGCTTAGTAAAATAAGCCAGACACTGAAAGAAAAAAAAAATTGTGTGATCTCACTTATATGTAGAATCTAAAAAAAAAAAATAAATAAGTTGAGCTCATTGTAACAGAAAGTAGATAAAATGGTAGTTACCAGGAGTTGGAGGTGGTGGAAATTTAGAGATGTTCAAAGGGTACAAACTTTCAGTTCTAAGATGAATAAATTCTGGAGACCTACTGTTGAGCATGCTGACTATAGCTAATAAGGCTGTACCATATCCTTGAAATTTGTTAAAAGAACATATCTCACATGTTCTCATAACACACACCCAAAAGATAACTATGTGAGGTGATAGGTATATTAATTAGTTTGATTGTAGTGATCATTTCACAATGTATATGTGTATCAAAGCATACTATGCAGGGGCACCTGGGTGGCTCAGTGGTTAAGCCTCTGCCTTCGGCTCAGGTCATGATCCCGGAGACCCAGGATCAAGTCCCACATCAGGCTCCCTGCTCGGTGGGAAGCCTGCTTCTCCCTCTCTCACTCCCTCTGCTTGTGTTCCCTCTCTGGCTATGTTTCTCTGTCAAATAAATAAAATCTTTAAAAAAAAAATACTGTGCAACCTAAATATATACAATTTCTGTGAATCACAAATTTTTGCTATAATTTTTGCAGGATCATGGGGTGGAGGCAGAATAATAGAGAGGAGATGAACCCTTTGCAGTGCTGGGGTCCACACTCGGGTGGCTAGGGCTGCCAAAAATATACAAAATGTAGAACCAAGTTTATGATGGTTAACATCTTGGAATGAACATTCTTACATGAGACCATATTTGCAGCTAAAGTGACACCGGACTTTTAATTACCAAAGAAGGAGCAGGCAAGACAGGGTGCCTACAGGAGTTTCATTCTTTGGAGGGAGAAGATTTCATTCCTAAATAAAAAAATGAACAAAGGTTCACTTTGCCTCACTTATTACGATAGTTCAATATGCTACTTACATTCGTCTCCTGGGCCTCCGTGGGCCTACAAGCCCCGTGGTTTAGCCATCTCTTGTCAGGCCATGCCCAAACTGTCCCCCATAACCAGCCACACACTCAGATAATGGACACCGGAAGAGGTGCACCTCTAAACAGCATTTTTGTCTTTCTTATCTGCCCCCAAGAGCTGAAGGAAAACTCCAGCGTTTTTGAAGTGCTGTTATGTACTACTTCCCTCTCCTCCCTCTCAGCAAAAAGATTTTATTTTGAAACAACTCAAAAAGGGGGGAAAATGGACCCCCAATCTAAAGGTACATTGAAGAGTCCCATTGTAAATGACACCAGACTCAGTGCTCTGTGACATGAGGAAAGAAATGCTCACTTTAGAGAGGAAGAAAACAGAGGAAGGAAACAGACCTGCTTCAATTTTCAGAGGGCCTGATTCCATCAGACACAAGGGACACATAGGGCAACGTCGGTGAAGGACCCACCTTGAATCGTCCCCTCACTAATGTTTCCATGTGACGCCATGTGGAAAAGTTACCAGCCCTTATCTTTTAGGGTCTCCTTAATCATTGAAATGCCATTTCCTGTAAAGGCTCATCTCTCTTCCTTTCAGACTCTCTGGCCCTCTGCCCAACCTGCCTCTTAAAATTCTCGAATGTGGATTTGCATTATGTGTATAAAATCCCAAGAAAAAAAATTATGCCTGACTTGAAATGCTCATGTAATCAGAAATAAAATCCAGTACATAATTCTAAGAGGAAATGTGTGTCAGAGTTTCTGGCATGTTTTTGTGGATAGGATGCCAAGTTTCTCATATATCCTTTTATAGACAACCATTCCCACCTCCACTTGCCACCTCCGCATGCACACACAAGCACACACACACACACACACACACACGCACGCACACACGTCTACACACAAAACTTGCTTGGATTTTACCTACGAACTAAAAGCGCTAAGGATTACATAACACATGCCAGGTAACTTATTAAGGATCTTCCATTTCTGGATTGTGCCTGGGTAAATCACAAGGTTCTCCATAATCTCATGTGTCCTTCAGAAGTTACATACATTTTTTATGATCATAATTGCAAGTTATTTATATAGACACAACCACTTTTAAAAATTTGCTCCTATTTCCTGTGTAATATTTAAAAAAATATTTACCACCTCTTTGAGAATAACCAGCTGGATGAATAATTAAAAAGAAAGACACTATTAACCATGTTTCTGAGAATAACAGACCAGCTGATTTTTTTTTCTTGATTTGAGAACCAAATGAGCAGTTTCTTGCTGATTCAAACCATCCTTACATATCCAGCACCAGGGATCAGAGGTAACAGCTTTTTTAATTAATTTGATCATAAAATCACAGAATCTTTACAACTGAGAAGCTTAATAAGCCCAATCTTCCCACTTTTAGGGCAAAAACTGGAGTTTAGAGCCTTTAGTTATCAGTTCAAATGGAACATAATCTAGGATATCTGACACATTTTTCCAAAACTAACAACGTTCATAAGACAAGATCAGGTGCACATTGAGATTAATTTATACACATTGCTATGTGCTTCATAATTATTAAATTGTTTTACAAAGATGTTTTTAATGTATATATGCACTTTGAACCAGTGAATCCAGGAACTAAAATGTTGAAACGATAGTTTTCTGCAAGTGAGATCAGAGATTTCCTATTCAATCTGCTATGGTAGCTGGGGGTTTACAAGGATTGTATCTTCTTTTCAACTTACTGAAATTTACCCAATTGAATATAGAGAATAAAATGTCAAGCAGACTTTTAAAAAAGAAGATATCTTTTCTCTGAATGTTTAAATGTCTTCAAAAAAGAAGAGTTTTCATTGTTATAATGCCAAGTATCCTACTTATGTAAATGTTACTAAAATAATTTTATCTGTATAAAGTCACTTAGAAAAATTGTTTAAAAGCCAGGTGAATTGTTTGCATTGGAAGTAGATAGATAAATATTAGTTGTTGCTTTGTGATAATTACGAAAGCAATGAATGCAAGTTAAAAAAATAAAAACTGAGGGCACCTATTGCATGGAGCACTGGGTGTGGGGCATGGGCAATGAATCTTGGAACACTGAAAAAATAAAATAAATTTAAAGTCCAAAATAAATAAATAAACAAACAAACAAATAAATAAATAAATAAAAACTAAGTTCCCTAAAAAGCACCACTGAACCATAAAATAAATCATCAATATAAATAAAGTATAGATATATGGATGGAGATAAGTGCTCCATACATGTGATCAGTTATGTACTGGCTTAGAGAGACATGTAAACTTCTGATGGTGAAGGGGTTTAAAAAGATATTGTGCTAGTTTTTTTATTTGTGCATCTTTTCCTAGAGAAGCCCTTGGGAGGGACTTTTAAACCACATTAAGAGGTTGCTAACACTGATCTTTGAAGCTATTCATTACTTAACTCATTATTGGCATATAACCATCCTCTTATTGAAACATTAAGCCCTAAATGCTGGGCAAAAGTAACCATATGATAACAAGAACTGAGATATTAACTGAGCTTTTGGATAAACAGATCAATGGCAGAAAACTGATTACTCAAGTTTTTTTTTTTAATTAAAACATCAACTAATTATAATACTTGATTGTTGGATGGATAAAACATTAAGATGTTTATGTCATAGTCTGTGAAGTATGTGAATAATTAGTAAATTATGTAGCAAATTGAGATCTCGATAACTGTAAATGATTATTCCAAGAGAACGACTTTCATTTCAGTAGTGGTTGTGTTGCTTGCATTTGCAGTACTTCTTTCTCACATAAGCACAGCTTCAGGGAGACACACTGGACTTTTCCCCAGGTAGGTAAGAAGTTCGTTCATGTACCGATAGAGACCCTGTGAAGGTACTTCTCAAAGCTACCTGTGCAGGGTCCCATCACACACCTGCAAAATAGTTGTGTGCAGTGGGACTAGAGACTCAACTACACCCATCTTTGATGACTCCAGCCACCAAAACCCCAGAGAAGAATGCCTTTTACCATCCGGGTTGCAGACAACTCTCTACTGATTAAGCAGCGTGGCCTATTTCTCATGATAATTGTTACACCATGTTAATTTTGAAGGGGGGAGTCCCTCCAAAATGTTCAAGTCAATCTTTGCTGTTTTACTGGTTGAAACATGTAACTCTATCAATACTAATAAGACAAAAATATCCTTCAATTATATAATCAAAGATAAACTCCCAGATCACTTAAAAGTAAAAAAAAAAAAAAATTAAGGATAGTAAACATAGTTTTTACAATTAACCTGTTCTCTAAGCGAAACACTTTAACAATTCCTGCAGGTGAAACATTAACTTGGAGACAAATTCTGATGAGTCATTTTTTTGTCCACATATGTATTATTAAACGTTTTAGTTTTTTTTAAATTACAAATAACCAGAATGTTCCAAATTGCAACAGAATACTGTGACATTCATATCATAGCAAAGGTACTGCTATGGTCTTAGCGCTCAAAACAACCATTACCAAAAAAAAAAAAAAACCAGTAATATGACAGGCAGTGCTTCAAAAGATCCCATAGTCCCAGCTTAACAAATGAAATATTGAATAATCTTGAAATAAAATGTACACATAAGAAATAATTATAAACTACTACAATGTTGTGAGGAGATTTATCCATACTTAAGTCTTTTCCTCAGTGATTCGCCACAAAGAACAATTAAATTCCAAACTTTATTAAAGTTTGATTTGTTGCACCTTATTTTAGGAAAAGGAAACTAGGTCATTTTTTTTCCTCAAAACCAACAACTTCGAAATAAAGCTGAATTAAAGCCTTTATTTCCCCTACTAATGTTGATGAACATTGCAAATGTATGTCAAGACCTATCTTGGTCTAATTTCTGTCCCAAAGAGCCTAGTATAACCTTTCTTTTATCCTACAGAAATTAGGGTTCCCATGGTTCTTGAGAGCATTAAATTAATTGTTGGTAAAGTACTTAGAAGACAAAATGCCCATAAGTGCTAACTATTAATTAGTATTTCTATTATAGGTATGACCTTGAAAGAAGAAAACTGTAGCTCACACAATTAAATATTAGCTATACTTAGCAGCTATAAATACATCTCAGTGAAGAATCAGATTTTATATTGAACAAAGATAAAGTATGTTGTCTAAGTACATTCATCTTCAGCTTCTGAAAAAGCAAACTACCTTCTATGTAAGATACACGTATAGTGTACATGTATGTATGTAGACATAATTTCAGCCATGATAATTAATATTCTCTTGAGGATTTAAAGACAGAGCTATACCTAACCAACTTGCAATAACAATGGGGAAAAAAGATATTTGCTTCAAGTATAAATGTTCATTCATGAAGTGATCTCTATAAAGATATTATTTCATAGTATTTTATTTTATTTTATTTTATTTTTTATTGTTACTTAAATTGTTTTTCCAGTGTTCCAAGATTCATTCCCCATTCCCCACACCCAGTGCTCCACGCAATAGGTGCCCCCAGTACCCACCACCAGGCTCTCCCATCCCTTCACCCCCCTCCCTCCAAGTCCCTCAGTTTGCTTCTGCGTTTTTTATAATGGACCTCAAATTCTATTGGACCCCTTCTTATGGATGGAGGAGACCTAATTTTACTCAATTTAAGTTCTTGCCATCCGGTCAAAGTTCTGGAAGCTAACAACGGTGAGGCAACACGTGTGTGTGTGTGTGTGTGTGTGTGTGTGTGTGTGTGTGGTACATTTTCCCATTTCTGACACTGACACTCCTTTGACACTGTTTGTTGGTTCTCACTTGATCTCGGGGGGCGTCCTTTGAGCATGCTCCTGGCCACTGCATGTTTCTTATTCTCAGAACTTCTCCACTCTAGGAGTCACCGGCACCTCTTTAATCTATCTATTGTTTCTAACAATTACATGAGATTGCTGTTCTGAGAAAATAAAGAAGCATAGCACAAAAATAGCAAAAATCTAAATACCAGCAATCTCAAATTTGTATTTGTTCAAATTCATTATATCATTTCTTTTTTTAATATTTTATTTATTTATTTGAGAGAGAGAGAGAGAGAGAGAACACAAACAGGGGGAGCAGCAGAGAAAGAGGGAGAAGCAGTCTCCCCAACTAAGCAGGGAGCCCAATGTGGGGCTTGATTCTGGGACCCTCGGATCATTACCTGCGCTGAAGGTAAATGTTTAACAGACTGAGCCACCCAGGCGCCCCTATCATTTTTTCTAATGAAAAAAATCTTTAAATTTTTTTATAGAAAACATTACAATAAATTTGAAATTGCTTTATCCCCAATTGCCAATTTGATTTTGCTTCCTACTTTGCAGATGCAAACTTCCCAAGTCCAAATTTATATGCTTACACACAGAGAATTATAAAAATAAAAAGATAATTATTTTATTTTTATTTTTACATTATATAAATGCTACCCAGCTATTTGCCTCATTCAACAACTTATTTGTTTTTACAAAAGATATGCCCTATATTATATATGATCCATTCATGTTAACAACTGGGCAATCTTCACTCATATTAATATAGCACTATTTCATATCTGTATCTTTTTCCATATTAACAACCACTTAGCCTATTCTCATTTTTTGTTGTTATTACAAACAATTTTATGATTAATACTAACACAGAAGTGCTATTTGGTTTAACTCAAATATATCAAACTTTTCCTTTAAAGTTGTTTTATATGCTGTATTTAGGAAATCTCTTTCAAGCCTAAGATTTAAAAAAATATTTTTCTATATTCTCTTTGAGATATTTAAAATGTCAGATATCTTTTCAGATGGGACTTACGTGCAAATGGGTAAGGTAGAAATTTTGTTTACTTTTTTTATGAATATAACAAATTTTTCTAGTACTTCCTGTTGGACAGGTAATCCTCTCCCACCAGTTAGTAGAACTACTTGTGTCATATGTGAAGTTCACATACAAAAATGAATTTTTTCTATGGTTTATTTTATTTGATTCATTTCTTTTCCTTTTTTTTTTCTTTTGGAGCAAAAAGGTGATTTTATTAAAACATAGGTACAGGACCGGGGTGAGGGGTGGGGGCAGAAGGAGAAAGACTTCTGCCTGGTTGATTCATTTCTGTATCTTTCCTGATTCTACTCTATTTCAGCCATTCCAGCTTTTCAATATGCCTTGAAATATGAACTGACAAGCTCCACCTCCCCCAAATGCCTATATTCCTGAAGATTTCCAACCAGTCTTAGAATTAATTTTTGAAGTCCCACAGAATGTTGCATTGTGATTTGCCTAAAAACTGCATCTATTTATAGACTTGTCCAAAAAAAAATTTACATCCTTAAGATGGTGCCTTTTTCCACCCCTTCTTTAAAAACCTCGGATAACGATGTATTTTCAGCCTAATGTACACACACATGCATTTTACACATATTTGGGGAGTCCATATAATTTCTGTTGCCTCTGAGAATAGGCTTGAAAAGAAAAACATAAATGCATTTTCTAACTGGTAACTTCCGGGATAAAAATATTAATGATTTTTGTTTGCTATCCTGTTTCCATATACTTATTAAAGTTTCTTATTTTTAGTATTTTGATTTTCTTGATTTTTATGATTTTCTTGATTTTCTACCACTTAAAATTCTATTTTAATCTTTTAATGACTTTATTATATTCTCTAACATCTTATAGCTTCTTCTAACTTTATTATATTGCCTAATATCTCCAATAATAAGGTTACATAATAGCTTAAAGTATAATAATGGTACATTAAATTATTATTATTACATAATAGCAATATACATTAGGCAAAGTTTTCTGTTTCTGACCTTAGTGGAAATGTTTGTGGTTTTTTTATATAGTTATTAGCAATTATTTTATGTAAATGAATTAATTTTTGCACTCATAGTCTTATCCTATAGGACACTATCACCTTGAGATGCTATGCCAATATTTTTTTGAAAATTATTAGAATTATTTACATCTATTTTCCTGTTTATTTTATATATACATATGCCTGCAGTCAGTGGTTTGTATTAAACATGTTAGGTAATAAACTGCTAATCCAAAATTCTAAGTACTATACATTTTTGCACTCATTTTACAGATATTATCTAAAATTAAATGTTAATCCTACTCAAAATGTGTGTCAATATCCCTTAATACATTTCACTTATTTAGTTCAACTGTTCCTTTCCCCAGGAGTGTTGTGCTTTAGTCTTTTTTTCAAATCATGTGAGGCTTAATGAGCAAACAAATATCCTGCCTCTCTAATATTCTGTGCTAAAATCAGATGTTTTTCCAAATGACCTAGTTATAGAACTACAGTGATAATAAGTAGATAAAAAGAGCTTTTTGAGTCTTAACAACTTAGGCTATCTAGCCTCTCAATTCGACGCTTCAAGAATGGAAATGTGACACCTTTTGAATTCTGATTATTTTTCCACAAATACATAAGCAATTTATTAAAATATTTTCACATGGAATTGCATTTTTAAAACACAATGTATAAGGTTTCATAAAAGTGACACACATTTCAATGCTGAACAATGAATAACTAGCTAAGCTGTATTTTATTTTGTGTTATAAAACATCAGGGTCTTAAATATTTAAACTGCTTTTGAGATGCTTCAGTGGTGTTGAGAATATCATCTACTATTCTAAACCACTAGATCTCTAGGGAATAAAATTATATTCATAATTTTCCCTTGAATATAAACATGATGGTATTGACCAAAATAAGGTAATATATAGGCAAATTTAGATTGTAATTCACTTCCAAGCTTTTTAAATAATGATGTTAAAATGGAAATGAATATTATGTTAAAAAGGGCTTTTTGCTCCTACTTGTAAAGCAATGGTTAAATTAGTGGTCAAGATAAGTTATGGAGTTATTTGAACTTATAATACACAACCAAAAATCGTTATTATTAAATTATGGCTTAAATAATAAAGTTCAAATGTGATTCGTCTCTCCAAATCCGTTTTCCATCTTTATTTACTTTGCCCTTTTATATATGTAGCAAACTATAAACAATTATAATATTAATCATGTTAAGCCAATTCCCTAGAACTTCCTGCTTGTGTTTATTTACTCCCACTCTTCCCTCCACCAAAAATACTTTTTTCCTTCCCAATATTTGCCAGACAGGCTCTACCCAAATGCCCTATGACCTCTGAAAATCTATTGTATTTGTGAATACTTACAAGCAATCTTTATCAGACTTACTTCTTTGTTAACTTCTTAAGGGCGTATTTTAGTAAATTAGCAGACATATTTTTTAGTTTTCAAGAAAACAGTATGTCACTTAAGAACTGTCCCCCAACCCAAAGACATTCATGTTCTTTTCACTTCCATCATTAGAGTCTATCCTCGCTCTGTGTCACCTCCCTGGATTCTCAGACTCCCTGCACGTCGTCCAGCTCTACACCCTCGCTGGCATTTCCTGAGGGCCCCCAGATCCATATATTTGTCTGCTTGTTGCAGTGTTCTTCCCTAATGTTCCCCAGGGCAACACAAACGTAACAACCCTAATTCTGAGTTTACCACCCTTCTCCCATATAATTACCATTCCAGTGATGCCACTGTTTTCAGTAACCAAAGCCAAAAACTTGGAAGTCATTCTGAAGTCCTCGGCTTCCTAACCATTATTTGCTTAACCAACAAAACCCCTAGATTTACTTTCTTGTCTAATTATGTCCTATCTCTGTATGTATATTCTCTCTTTGTCGCTACTGCCACCCCTGAGCTCAGGACCACAGTGTGGTTTTTAGGATGACCGGATGACCATGGGAGTTCTTCCCTGGGTGGGGCACCTGGTTGAGACTTTGACTCTTGGTTTCGGCTCATGTCATGATCTCAATGTGCTGGGACTGAGCCCTGGGTCAGGCTCTAGTCTCATCACAGAGTCTGTTTAAGACTCTTTCTCCTTCTCCCCCTTTCCCCTGTATTCTCCCCCTCTCCCCCCCCACAAATAAATAAATCTTTAGATGACCATGGGAACATCTTCCCTTCATTTAGCTCTCCACTTACCTCCACTCCAGTCCATCCTGCAAACTGCTTTCACTTCAATCCATTTCTAATATGTCAACTTGTCACTTAAGAGACATGCCTCAAACTAGCTAGTATCTCTCTACTGACCTCAGAAAATGCTTACCCTCTATTGTGAAAATCCCTTTGTAAGCTGACTTGTTGGTTTTGCGAAGTGCTTTCTCAAATACAATCACATGTAAACAGTAATTTTCTCAACATCTTTTAAAAAATATGCTTCAATAGAATTTAGAGTCTAAGTAAAAAGTCACGTTCTCTTTGAAGAGTATGGAGTAAAGATCACCAGTGTTGCTAATTAAGGACAATTCTTCATATATTATATGTCACAAAAAAGTATAGGTAATAAGGTTAGATTTCACCAGTAATTAACAACTGTAATCATGACTTTCAGATAAGTAGATGATCCCCTACTTCCTCAAGTGGAGAGAGAGAGATGACCTTTCTGGGTCCCCACAAACTGAAAAAATGACATCACCACTGAGAGCACTTGGGTCTGGAAGACTTTCAAGCAAGGGTGACCTGTCAAGAGACCTGATAATAGGAAAACCTCATTAATGATTTCATTTAAGTTCTGACTTTGTCCACTGTACTTCCAGGAATAAGTCACCGGTGTAATTTGCTAGACAACTAAACAAAAGTGATTAGACCAGACATAAACTAAGAAATATGGGGCAACTTTTACAATTCCATAAGTGTGAGGTTAGTTGATTTCATTTCATTCTTGCTGAAAATATTTAGATAAAGTCATTATTTATTGAGGTCATTCTTCTTTTATCAGCACATACAATAGCATTTATGTTTCTACTTCCTGGAAAACTGTACAACCTCAGGACTGAAGCAATTTTCAAATGATAAAGTTACCTCCCAAAAAAGTGTGTAGAAGAGAGAGAAGAGATATTATAATCCCAAAATAACAATGAAAACATATTTATTTACCTTTCTCCCATCTGCAGTGAAAACTATAAGGGAATGAAAAAGATACACTTACAGCCAAAACTACAATATCCGTGTAGAATGTCTGCCAAGGTCATGGAAAATATGAGAAAGAGATGGAGGGCAAAGGAAGGGTCCCTGGTCTAGAGAGTCCAATAGAATCCCAGAGAAAAAGGCTTTCCAGTAGCTGGCCAATCTGAAGGAGAAGAGCAAAGACCTTTTGTTTGAAACAAAATGTGAATACAGAGAATGCTGTGGTTGCTACCCGGTTGAATAGCCTAGCATATTTAGGGATGTGGGTAAGAGTAGAAATCTCTGGGCAAGACAGCTTTGTAAGACACAGGACAAGGAAGCCCCCAAGCGGTGGTGCACAGTACTGCGCTTCTAATCTTGGTCTGCGGAGATTTATCAAAGGTAACACCTTGCGTTTGACCACTCAGTCCATGATTGATTTGAATGTGTGTCATGTGCCAAGCTTTAGCCTTCTGGAGGACATGCATGAAACACGACAGACGGATATCTCTGTCTCTCTGATCTCTCTTCCTCCCCCTCCCCAACTCTCTCTCTCTCTCTCTCTCTCTCTCTCTCTCTCTCTCTCTCTCGTATTTTACTGGGTTTTAATGAAAGACGTTGAATCTTCCTCCAAACATTTCTGTACACTATTGCTCTCTAAATGTCTGTTCCAATAAGAACTCCTCTCATTCAAATACAAATAAGAAAACAAGAAACAGAAGAGGAGCTCCATAAATATGCTGTAAAGAAAAAAAATGATGATGAAAAGGAAAACAAAGCCAAGACACATTTTTGAGGGAAAACACACACTTTGTCATGGGTCCAAAAAGAGTGATTAATCAATTCCTCGTGGAGTCAAAAAAATATAATAAAAATTATCTCTGTAAACAGAGCTCAAAACAAAGGCTCCAAAATACAGTCTTAAAATTGCATATTTAATCATTTAGGGATTTTCTGTGGCTCAGCCATGCCCTTACACCACCTCTTCCTCCTGTTCGCAATTTAGACATTTCACACTTTCTCGGTTCCTCTAAGAGAGGCACTTGGTGAGGTGGGGACACTTTTCTGCCTGCCAGCAGCTCTAGTTAAAGTTTAGGAGGCAGAGGCATTCAATATACTGACCAAAATGTGACTAGGGAATAACTTATAAATTTCAATTCATTCTACTCTCACATCTCATTATCTTGGATAATTAGAATTAGCTCTTTTTTTTATGATCGAGGAGAGATTTTCACTGTGTTGTTCATAAAGTTATGATAAAGCAGGAGATAGATACTAACAGAAATGAAATTTAGTACATAATACTACTTTTATTAATTTCCAGAAACATTATGTATCCTTTATATATATTTTTTAAACATACCAATAGTGTTTAACTGTCTGTATTAAAATATTATTTCCAAAAAATGAGGAGTTGGGAACACCAAATGGTTCACTGAAATGAAAGATACCGAAGAGTGAACTACCATTTATTCAACATCCATTAAACAAATTCTGTTTAAGTCCTCCTAGATGCCAAGTACTCTTCTAAGAATGAATCCAGCCATCAACAAAAGACAAAGTCTCTTCATAGTGTTGGCGTTCCGGTGGAGAAGATATATATACTATATATAGTGTGTGTATTTATAGTGAGTCCTCTCCCAGAAGGTGGCATTTGAATGAAGAGCAGAAATTCTGAGTGAGATGAGGAAAAAGACCAAGTTAATGTTATCTGTATCATGATCACAATTTCAGTAGTTTCTTAAAAAATTAGAGACTCCTGAGCGCCTGGGTGGCTCAGTGGGTTAAAGCCTCTGCCTTCGGCTCAGATCATGATCTCAGGGTCCTGGGATCGAGGCCCACATAGGGCTCTCTGCTCAGCAGGGAACCTGCTTCCTCCTCTCTCTCTGCCTGCCTCTCTGCCTACTTGTGATCTCTCTCTGTCAAATAAATAAATAAAATCTTTAAAAAAAATTAAAGACTCCTAAAGTATTAATAAATATTAAGAGAACATGTGATGGTGGTAAATAACCAAATTTTAATAAAATATATTGTAAAGAATTACTCTTTACACAATGAAGTATTTCCTATAGCTGTATAAAAATATGCAAAACCAAAAAAAAATATCTGTTTATAAGATATTTCCTTATCTAAAGTATTAATTGGGGGTAAAATGAACAAGGGGTCAAATTACAAATCCCTATGGGGAGGATTAGAAAAACTTAAAGACTTAAAAGGACATATCTGGATGTCATAATGTCTGTTAGAATAAAACCCAAGACAAATTACTGTTGCTTCTAAGTGAACTATGATTTCTACTTAGAGAATCAGAGCTGAAAGTCATGCAATGCTTAGTATGTCCTAGATAATATGCTTGTTACATGCACCATCTCATCAACCTTCTCAAAACTTAAATTTAATTATCTTATCCACATTTTATATGATAAAATTGAGGATCAATTAGTATTTGTAACTTGCTCATGGGAAAATAGCTATTAGGTAGTGGAACAGAGATATTAGTCCCAGCAGTCTGATCCAAGACCCACTTACCCTTCCCTAGAGGTAAGGGGGTTTCATATCCCAGTAAACATCAGCTACCCCAACATTATTAATAGTACCCTGCTTCACTCTCGAAATTGTGACCAATTTGGACATTATATTGTAAGTTTTCCATAACTTGAGGTCTTCGTCCAGATGCATAGACTAGTAAAGAACATGCGCCTCATGGGCACTGAGACTCTGTCTTCACCATTGATAAATACCACATGCCTGAAACCATGCCTTCTGTGCAATAACAGCCACAACCAAAAAACTGGTTCAATTAACAAGTACTGTCCTTAAAATCATCGTCAAATTAGAGTTAATGATAAGATGAATTAAAATTTAGCATAAACTCGTGGTTTACACTCAACCATAATTCAGTCAGAACAATTTTGGGTGTACTTGCATATGTGTGTATGTATGTGCTTGTTTCTGTATTTGTGTGTGTTTGTGTTTCTTTTTGTGGAACGGAAGGCATTCAATAAGAATTTGTTGAAATACTCTTTCCTAATATGGTTGATATAGGATTATGTTTTAAATCATCTGGAGCATTCGATCCATTTTAGTCTAATCATTTTAATTATATTTTCTATCAGCTGAAATTCTGGTTAATACTGGTTGGCAATGACTTTGAGAATCAAGAGTACCACCCTTTTGTGTGATCTGCTATGTTTCAATTTCTTAATATGGAATTAATCATGAATAACAATAGAATAATGAATTCTAAAAGCTCTTTAAAGGATTGTTTTAGGAACTCCTCGGTGGCAGAGTGGCCGACTCTCAGTTTCGGCTCAGGTCCTGATTTCAAGGTCCTGAGATGGAGCCCACACAAAGCTCTCTGCTCAGCAGGGAGTCTGCTTAAAAGACTTACTCTCCCTCTGCCCCCCTTCCCTCAAATAAATAAATAAAATTTTTTATTGTTTTAGACAAGAGAGGGATTCTTTTCTTTACATGTATAATCAATACTTCGTGTTCTATTACACCATTTTATAAAACTAAAAGGTTTTTTAGTTTTTGTTCATTATGTACACCATAATAATGAAAAATATTTGTAAGAGCTGGAGCCACTAAGAAAAGTAACAGAAATTATTAAATGTGAAGATTAATAAAAATTCAGTATCAAACCAAGTTTGAAGAATTATGCTTCTTAAAACTGGTGATATTGCTTATGCCCAACAAATCTGGTTTTGACCTCATAATAGAATCTGAAATTGCCACACTCAGAAATACAACTCTCAGGGCAACTAGCTTTTAATTAAACGCAATAAAATAACTTTAGCCGTATCTCTTTTCTGAGAATTATCATCGACAGCAGTTTCAACAACCTTAAGGAAGCCCGTTTAAAGTTTATGAGCTTGTTTCTTCTCAAAAGAAACAATCAACCGATTAATCAAAAACAAAAAAAACAGCTTTTCCCTTTTTGAGTGGAATCATTTTTTTCTTATTTGGATTTAGAGAGAATCAACTGTAGGTTAAGCTCAGGAATTGACCTGACTTGTTCAAAAACACTTAGAGATTCAGCAGGAGCCCTTTCTTTCTACAGGATTTGCCTTTATTCGATATTCAAAGGTCAATGTTAAGATCTTCTCCCACCAACCCTATGGTGCATGATGAGGGGTGAGGGATGGGGAAACTAAGTCAGAGCACAAGAGCTCCCACAGCACACGAGTTACCCCTCAGAACCTGGTGATGGGTGCATCTCCAGCAGTGGGTGCCAGCATGGGCACATAGCCAGAATGGGTGGCATGGATTAGACCATCAAGCCAGGCAGAAAGACATTCGCTCATAGGGCAGCCAGGGTGCTGGGTCCAAGAAAAGGAAACCAGTAAGGGATCAAGTTTAGCCCAAGAAAAATAGGTGAATGGTTCAAATCCATACTTTGGGAATGAGAGCGGGGACAGTATCTTATGCATTCCTGTCTCATCTGCAATTCCTGCTATAAATTTGCAAGACCAACTCAACGGCAGGTTAGGAAAGTTATAAACACTGGTTCCAGGCTAGGGAAAATGTGTTACCTTCCCTAGTCTTACACATTTTTCCTAGTGTGGAAGAGTGAGGGTCAGAGATTCAACCTACCACCACTAAGGCAATTAATTGAAACTTCACGGTTTTTTGGTTTGTTTATAGGCTGTTTCTCTCCCAGTCCTCCAATGGATGGAAAACCTACATTCAGTGACATGGAAAAATCTCAATTGCTTATTTGTTGCATTTTGATAAACCTGTGTAACTAAACTATCAGGATATACACTTTTAGCTTTACACTCCCCTTCCAAATTAAACCCAGCCCTCACTCACCTCCGAGGCAAACACTGTTCTGATTTTTTTTTACATCATAGCTTAGTTTTTGCCTGTCCTAGAATGGCAACATGAATGCAGTGTAATATATCTTTTTTCTCTTATTCTCACTAAAATATTTTATAGACCCATCCAAATTGTAGCATATATTAGAAATCCATTCTTTAAAATAAAATCCATTCTTTTATATGTCTGAGTAGCATTCCATTGTATGAAACTACTTCTTTATTTATCCATTCTTCTATGGGTAGATAACTGAGATGTTTCTAGTTTTTGTTTATTTTGAATAATGCTACTCTAGACTTTGTTATGCAAAATCTTTTGGGAATTTGTTTTAATTTCTCTTCTGTAAAAATCAAAGAAGATGGGCACATCTTTTTTATTTGTAAAACACCGTCAGATATTTTACAAAGTGATTGTGTCATTTTCATTTCAACCCATAATGTATGAGATTTCTGATTTTACCACAATCTAGACAACATTTGGTTTTTGTCAGTCTTTTGAATTTAAGTAATTCTGGTGGATAACAAATCTTAGTTTTAATTTTCAATTCCCTGGTGACTAATGATTGAGAGTATATGTTCATGTGTTTTTCCCCATTCATAGATTGTATTTTATAACATATTAGTGAAAACATATTGCTTATTTTTTTGATTATTTTACTCATTTTGGCCAGGTTGTACAGTTTTCTTTATAAATCTGGATATCAGTCACTTGTCACAGATATGATTTTCAATAATGTTCTCTGTAGCTTGCCTATTTTTTCCCTAACTGTGTATTTTTCTAAGCAAATAATTTTTATGAAGTCTAATTTATTATTTGAAGCTCCTGGTTTAAGCTTATATGTTTAACTTTATGAACAATTCTGTATGGTTATTATTTTGTGTTATAAATTTGTATATTTTTGTGTATTATGTAAGGCAGGGTTAGATATTCATTTTCTCTGTATAGATAGAGATCCAGCAAAATTTGATTAATAGATTTTTCATCCCCCCATTGAATTGTTTTGGTATTTTTATATTTTTTTTAAATGGTGTTTAAAGTTTGGGTTTATTTCTGAGTTATGTTTTCTGATTCACTTACTTGTTAGTTGTTGTTTTTTTTTAAGATTTTATTTATTTATTTGACAAAGAGAAACACAGCTAGAGAAGGAACACAAGCAAGTGGAAGTGAGAGAGGGAGAAACAGGCTTCCCGCTGAGCAGGGAGCCCAATGCGGGGCTGGATCCCAGATCTCTAGGATCATGACCCGAGCTGAAGGCAGTTGCTTAACCAACTGAGCCACCCAGGCGCCCCTAACTTGTCTATATCTTTAAAAAAAAAAAAAGCAGTCTGAAACTGTTATGATGAATCAGGTCACATTGAAGCCACCAAATTGTGGACAACTAGCAACTTTACAACATTAAGTCTTCCAATCTCTGAACATAGCTTATCTTTTTTTTTTGTCTTCTTAAAATCCTTAGTGTTATATTGCTTTCATTGCAGAGGTCTTGCACTTCACTGTTAAATTTATTCCTTAACTATTTTATGGTTTTGATACTATTTTATTTGAAACAGTTTATTTAATTTTATTCTCTAATTTTTTCACTTCTAGTTTATAAAAGTTTTTTTTTGTATACTAGTCTTGTGTCCTGCAACTTATTAACTTACTAGTGCCAATAATTATTTTGTATATTTCTTAGAGATGTTTACATAAATAATTGTGTTGTATGCAGATGAACAGAGTTTTACTTCTTTTCCATCATTTTAACTTTTATGTCTTTTATTCGACTTATTGTGATGGCTAAGGCCCCAGTACAGCACTGAACCAAAGGGTGAGAGGGAGCATTTGCCTTGTGCCTGAGCCTAAGGGTATGTGGTAAATATTAATAAAATAGATGTTGGAATTGTTGTTGATGCTCTTTATTAGATTCAGGAAGTTTTGTCCTATGCCTAGAATTCTGATCCTTTTATCATGGATGGCTACAATTTTTTTTCAAATGCTTTTGTACGTTTATGGAAATGACATGGTATCTTTTTTGGTTTTCTTACCTTGTAAGTTGCATTGATTGAATTTCAAATATGAAGTTAAACTTGCATTCCTGTGATAAACCATACTTGCTTGGTCATGATGTTATAACTTTTTTTTACATATTGCTGGATTCATTTGCTAATATAATGCTAAGTATTTTCAGTCTATCATCTATTTTATCCTTCAATCCTTTCAATTTTAGCACACTTTTTTTGCAAGCTCTTTTATTAGGTGCTTATGTTATACATTCATGATTGCTATTGACAACTGATTCTTTTTTCACCATCCATCCATCTTTCCATTTTGTTCATTTACATTAAATGGCCACCTTTATGTGTTGAAATAAAAACAAAAAAGTAAAAGTCAGTCTTTATCTCAAATAGTCCACAATGTAGTTGTGGAGGAAAACAGCCAACTAAAAATCAAAATTTGGTGCAAAGAGTCTTATATTTTAAATTATACATCATTTAGTATGGGAGTACAAAGAAAAATGCAGAGGAACTGGCACCTAGATGATCTGTAAGTTTTGTCTTGGTATATGCATGCACAGTAACACTTGTGGACATTTCCCTGTGTCACTATGTCTGAGGAGGGTAGTTACATAAATTTTGAGTAAAGATGTTTTATCACTGGGATAATTCAATTTGCTGATATTAAAAAGATTGATGCATTGCCTTAAATTCTTATGTGGATTACATTCATCTGATTACACTGTTCTTAAAAAAAAAAAAAAATTAACCACCTATAACCACCATAGTATAGCTAATTAATAGAGATGAAGGAATTGCAAATGTAGTTTCCTCCTTTAGATTGGGACCTTCTAACAACTGATAACCACCATAGGTACTACTCTTGCAGGACAGAATTCTGATTCAGGAGTTGGGAAGTGTAAGGATGTGAGTTTGCCGATGCAGCGCCCCCTGCAGGACTAGCTCTTGCAAAGGTGGTGCATATGTTTTCACCAAGTAGCAGAAAAGCTACCCTAGGCCCATAGATATCACTGTAACTTATCAGGTAAGCAAAATATCAGATAAAAGACTTTCTCCCACCATCAATAAAAGAAGATATAAACTTGATTTCCATATTGGGAACCCAAGAGAGGTGGTGTCTACCTTTTCATGTGGGTCTCAATTTATGTCTAACAGACAACAGAAGGAAAGTTTCATTGCTAGAAAAAGAAGCTGATGATTATCATGTTGAGAATTTGTGCCTGTCTACAGGCAGTTATAAATGAGGCAGTAATATAATGAGTCTGTCACCTAAAATCATCCATCACCTGTCTCATCATTAAGGTAGCTTAATTTCCATAATCACTAAATTGCATAACCACTTCTCAATGCATGATTATTAAATAGAGTTAAGCATTGTGTAGGCAAAGTGTCTGGATCATGAGTCGCAGGCACTGAAAAGCCTTAAAAGATGAAGCCAGTGGCTGTGTCACACAGGCAGCTGCATATTTCTAGAAAGAATTAGTAAATTGAATGGCAAGAATGATGACCTATGCTTTACAGGTTGCATGGTCTACTGTAAGCTCCAAATGGGTACACTTCGCTTATTTTACACAAAACTTCCTCCTTTCATGACCATTAAAGCCCACTGATCTAATCATTCTACAAATCCCTGGGAATCCACAGCTCTTGCTGGTTGAAATTTATGTAAACTTTTCTTTCAGAAGTTAAAGGGTAATAATAAAATAAACCAACACATTTTTGAAATTTTAGGGAATATATGAATATGATTATCAAAATAGATCTGTGATACTAATATGTTCAAAATATATACTGTGTCATAAAGTAAGCAATTTACTTAAAGTAATGTGGTCCATTTTCTTTTATCATAGGATCACAGAAGTTCCTAAGACTTTAAAAATATGATGTTAAGACATGATAGTTTATAGCCATTACTTTGCAGGACACCTCTAGGTTCTTACATTTCTAATCAAGACTGTCATTTCTCACTGATTTTTGATGCCTTGGAAGGAAGAAAAAATTATTTTTCCTCTTGATTTATTCTGCCCGTCTAATATACAACCCTAAGTGTGAATTTTTATGAGGCTTTTTCCAAACATCCATTGGTACAGTAGATGGTGAGCTCATTTATGGACTAATAAATTTTTCCTGTAAATTTATACAAAATTATTGCATTCTAGAGATTTCCATTTCATAAAATACTGAAGCACAATGTTCTGTATAACAGTTGGAGGGGAAGTATTATAGGAGGTGGCTTAAATTAAATACATCAGCTAAGGAATGCTATAAAATTCATATTCTTCCTCTGTATTGTGTGAAACTTCTTATACAGTGGTAGATAACATCTGGATGTACGAACCCTAATTAAGCGAACACCACAGGAAAAGATCTCCTTATTGCTAATCCACCTGACACCTGCAAAATCCTCATTAAACCATACATACCAATGAGAAGAAGGTTTTAGAATTAGCAAAGCCTACGTCTACCCTTCACGGCTAAATGTAATGAAAGTCAGTGAAATGAGAAATCTAATGTGTTTAAATCTACACTCTTCAGTGACTTGCTCTACTTTTACAACTTAGTGCTAATTTTATTTTCTAAATTTTTAATGTACAGATACACACAGTTTTCGTACTACTTTTATAATGTAAATGTTAAATTTAGTATGTAACTTTTTATTCAAATGTACACTGTTTTAGGCTTTAATTTTTAATAAAGTTAGAAATAAGGCCAATTATTTTTCTCTTTAGGGATGTGTTACTTCTTTCCCAAGAACAATAGCCCAGAAAGGGACCCACATATCTTAGAAATATTTCTTGATGGGAAAAAAAGGTTTTTAAGAACAAATAAAGCTTAGTAAACATTTTGTTCTTTTATATAACTTGAATGCTTACATAGTAACACACTAATTTCCCTGAGAATTGCTGCAGTAAAGACTCTCGTCTTCTTTGATAATGACCCTTTTTTCTTACTGAAATACCTAGTAGAAGAATAAACTCTTGTGCAGCATATCCTAGAATACTCACTGGTCTCAATTTCATTTAGTATTTGCAAAGAAGAATCTCAGGTAGGGGCCCCTAGATGGTACAGTCAATTAAGTGTCCAACTTTTGGTTTCTGCTTAGGTTGTGATCTGTGGTCCTGAGATCAAGCCTGGGGTCAGGCTCCATGCTCAGTGGGGAGTCTGCTTGAGATTCTCTCTCCCTCTCCCTCTGCCCCTCCTCCAACTCGTGTGCATTCTCTGTCTCTCATCTTAAAATGAGAAGAAAAAGAGGGGGAGGAAGAGGAGGTGGAGGAGGAGGAGAAGAAGGAGGAGGAGGAGAAGAATCTCAGAAAGTAATGTTAAATAGCTTCTCATGATTCCAAGGTCCTGTCCATTTGAACAGCTGGTATGCTTAGCACAAATGCTGAGGACTCATGAATTGCACACCATCTAGCAACTGGACAACTGGTATGACAGGTATGAATCCAATCGGGCCATGTCTTTCAACCCCTAACTCTTCTTTTAAAAAAAAAAATGTAAATGCCCTTTACTCCAATGTACTTCTAAATAAATGTCTTTCTTCTTTTTTCTTCCAAGTTTGTATTTAAATTCCATTTAATTGGCATACAGTGTAATATCAGTTTCATGTGTAGGATGGAGTGATTCATCACTCAGGTACAACACCTAGTGCTCATCACAACAAGTGCCCTCCTTCACATGCATAACTATACAGTCAAGTAAAAGAACAAAGCTATTCGGACTATAGAATGTTATCTTTCTCCTGGTTTTGGTGGGCCATAAAACTGAAGAGGTGTTCTTCCAGAACTATGTACTTTATTCTACAGGTGACAGAATAGTCTGTCTTTACTCTTAAAATTTGCCCTATCCTTTGTGCCATGCCATGACAGCACTTCCTTTGATGAAGCATGCAACCAAAGATTAACATCTAACATAGTGTTATTTTTTAAATTTTTAAATGATCATTTTCTCTACATGATAGTTGTACTGGGTATAGATCCAGTATACCATTCAATCTATTTTTACACATTAATAAACTCATAAAAATCATATTTCTATTAAGATAAAGAATTCTTTCATGCTATCCCCAAGACCACCCACCAGGTTTAGTTTTTTGTTAGGAGGATCCCAAAGCTTGGCATGCTGTACTCATAGTAGTGATTTATTTCAGTAAAAATATATAAAGCAAAAATCAGCAAAAAGAAAAGGCTCATACAGTGATGACTAGAGGAAACCAGGCACAAGCTTTCAAGAATCCTCAGCCAGTGGAGTTACACAGCACAAGTTTCATTACCCGAATAGAGAGTTGTGACAGCACATGTGAAATGCTATGTCCCAAGGAAGCCCTGTGTAGATTCAGCATGTTTTTCCTGGGGTTGATCATAGAGACACAATCCACAATCCGCCTCACATGTATGAAAATTTCAGCCTCAAAGAAAGCAGTTGTTCAGCATAAACCAATTATGGTTTGCATAAATATCTTAGGTTAGCAAACCATTCTTAACAAAGAATGATGGGAACCTTCCTGAAATGCAAGCTCCTGGATACAGGTCAAGGGCTAACCTTTCAGGCAGGCCTTACAAAAGATCAGAGTTTCAGGCTTTCTATGATAGCCCTTCCCTGCATGTGTGTCCATTACTGGTCAGTGCTTTAGGAAACCACAGATCTACTTTCCACCAAAATAAATTAGTTCTACCTATTCTAGAAATTCATATAAATGAGATTACATAAAATAACAAAATGTCATTTAACATTTAATTTTCATGCATAATTCACACTTCTAAAAGTTTTGGGATTTGATTTCATCTGTGATTTTATATTGTAGTACTTATATCTCAGGAACCATGGCAATCAGCAGCCCCAGGCTCATCTTCACACAGCCTGGCCTCCAGAAAGGAAAGTCTCCTGTCAGGTGCTCATTTGAAAATCTCAGGCCTCTTTGTGCATTTGAGCTGCTATAACAAAATATTGCAGACTGTGTGGCTGATAAACAACAAAAATGTGTTTCTTATAGTTCTGGAGGCTAGAAGTCTTTAAGAGGAAGATGCTAATATGATTACATTCTGGTGAAGGACCCTCTTCTGGGTTGCAGACTGCAAACTGTAGAGCTCTCATCAGATACTCACATGATGCAAGCCTCTGGAGACTCTCTGGTGTCTCTTCTGTAGAGGTAGTTAATCCCATTCACGACAGACAGCTCCACCCTCATGACCTAATCATGTCCCAAAGGCCCCATCTCCTAATAACATCATCTTGGGGGATACAAATTTCAACATAAGAATTCGGGAGGAACACATTGATATCATAGCACTAATGAAGAATCTTGACTGATCTAGACTGAGTGATGGCTCACTTCTGACCAAGACCTGGAACAAAGAAGACTCGTTTGGCTTGCATTCAGAGCTATAGTAAAGGTCATCAAGGAAGAGTGGCTTTCAGGAAAAGCAGGATCCAGCCATTGGGAGAGGGATGGATGACATTAAGGTAGACAACACAGTAATTTGATGGTAATACATTTCCAATATGGTAATATGTTTAGGATTTTTTTTTGATGGCTATAAATTTTCAATTCCAAACCAAAGATATTTTAATTTATTCAATGATCTTATTGCTCTACTAGGGACCAGGGGCACTACAAAAATGAACAGGAGGAAATTTCTGCTCTCACATTGTCTGTTGTCTAGACTGGCGGTTACAGCAGCCCTGTGACATTCAGTAGATTCTACAGTGGACAGAGGCATTCTGCTGAGAATAATTACACCTTTCATCTTAAAACCAAAAATGTTTTCCCCATTATATTTTCATTTCCCTTTCATCAAATGCTGTTTGATATTTGACCCTCTGGGGACAGGGATCAAGGCAAATACATATCAAATCACACCCATTAAGGATACATTGGGGATAGTTAATGAGAAAACACCTCACAGAGTTATTTTACCAAGTGGTTGAGGTGAAAGAGACAATTCAAGAATGAATATGCATCTCTAAGAACCTTGCATGTGAGGAAGCAATCAGTCTTGGAGTCCGACTGGAAACACAGAGAAACCTTGAATGTCAAGCAGAACTCGTGCAAAACAAGTCCAACTAGGCCAGGTCTCCTTGGGCTCCCTGATGTTTAATTAGTAAGGGGATGTTTTGTAAGATATCTTACATATACTTATATATATTAGATGAATTGTTTTTATCATAGCTACTATTATAAAAATGTTTTACATTGAGCAAAATAATGCAGATCTTCTTACTTCTGTTTAATGATGAAGAAATGGAGACTCACTGGCTTGCCGAGGTTATAAATTTCAGAAGCAGTTCAATGTCTGTACTTCCCATGAAGTGTTCTTTCCCCTTTACCAGATTGCTTCTTGTTTGATAAATTCTAGAAACACAGACAGCTAATCCTTAATGTGCAATTAATTCATTGTTGAGGTGTCTGTGCTGCCACATTTAATTAACTTTGTGTATGAGCAGGAAGGAGGGGTAAAGTCTTGGAGCACTGGTACTTGTACTTTTTAACTTAGCTGATGCTTTTTAGGGCCTTAGATTGGTGTTCTGCAGGATATAGTCAGTATCCTGGACTCAAGGGCTAACACTGAGATTGTGATAATACCAAAGTGGCTTTAATAACCTCAAGTCTAAATTATAAATTCTTTTTTTAAGATACCTGCTTTGATTTTTCATTTCCCAGGAAATTTAATAGAGTATCAGTGGTTTATCTCCTAATTATACATACATATATATTTATAGTTAGTCACACATATTCAATGAAACATGTATATTTTATATGTGAGTTTATGTATACCTGATACACACTATGTTCCCACTTCTGCTCACCAAACCAACTCCGCCCAGCCTTCAGTATCTTGTCAAATGGAACTAGTCAGGAATTTTTCAGTAGCTTCGTTTGCTTACTCCTGATTCCCACACTCCATACATCAGCATCTCTGCCTTCAAAGTATGTGCTCCTCTGGTCACTTGTCATACCTTGCCAGGCAAGTCCACAGTACCTGAGGTTCTTTGTCTCTCACTTGGCCTACCCTAGAAGCCTCCCTCCATCTTCCCTTTCATCCCTGCGTGCCTCACTATAGACCAGTCTCCATGCAACCACCAAAGGGACATTCGGAATTATACATTATACTTTATATGTGCAATCCTTCCACTTGTGACTCTTGAAAGGCTTTCCATTACATACAACATTATGAAATAAAATCCAACTACATACCCATGGACAACAAAATCCCACAACATTTGTCCCTGCTAACACTTCAATTCTATCTTCTATACCTCCTGACCTTTCTCAAGATAAATCAATAGGACATCCCCATCCCCACCACACGGCCTTTACAGTTGCTGCAAATTCTGTAACATTCCCTTCCTCCCACATCTCCCCAGAGGTGGAATCTTTCTTACCCTTCAAGTTTGTTCAAAAATTCCTTATACAGATAGGTTGTCCATAACCAACTTATGAAAAAACATACTCTTCCACCTTCCATGTTGTTACGCTTCTTACTGTTACTCTTCTTCATTTCCTTATGGCAATTATTATTGCCTGAAATTACATTATTTATTTTCACATTTATTTATCGTCTTCCCACTAGATAGGGGCTTCCAAGGGGGCAGTGACACATTAACATGGCTGCTTGGCATTATTTCCATAGTCTTTCACTCACAAGATAGTTACTGAACAGTGCTTTAGTTCAGCTGCCTTAGAAACAGGGCTTGAGATGCTGGTTCTGCTTTGAGTGGTTTATTGAGGGAGTGCCCTCCACAGGGGAGCTAGAGAAGAAGATGGTCTCAGCTGGGGACTGGTTTTAACCCCAGGGAGACACTCTGAAGCACAATTGATTGAAGTCTTCTTCATCATCCAACTTTGGTTGGTGCAAGGTGGATAGACTTTGGTACTCTCTGCCAGTGATCACTGGCCAAGATCTGCATGTGGGAGGCATGTGTAGCCCCTCAGGTGACAGTGAGGGAATGCCTCAGAGAAAACAGCTGCTCTCCGCCAGCACTCTGTTCAGCTGGGGTGGATGAACTTGCCAGAGGAGAGGATGGGCAGACCACTACTGGCATCTACTGTAAACCCCTTGGAGAACCCAAACATTGTTCAAGGCATTGAGCCAGTCCCCAGCTGAGACCACCTGTTAATGTTAATGAAGGCAGTAGATTTGGAGGCTCTTGCAGACCCAAATAAAGTCTTGAACATGAAATATTTTTATATTGGTTTGACTCAGCTTTTCTAAAAGTCTCAAAAGGCAACATCTATTTTTTAGAAAAAGAAGAAAAGAACAAAAGAAAAAAAGAAACAACTTTCTTAGTCAATATTCTCTCATCCCACAAAATGCCTAGAGATTCGTACTGACATAATAAAGGACCTAAACAAATTTTTAAGCCCATGTAAAATATTCATGCACTAATTCCTAGAACCTGCGAATATGCTATTATTAGATGGGGAGGAGGATTGGAGTTGTAGATGGGATTCAGGCTGCTAATCAACTGATCACATAAAGGTATTATCTTGGGTTATCCAGGTGGACCCAAGGTAACTACAAGAGTTCTTTAAAGTCAAGGAGGAAGGCAGAAGAATAGCTCAAGGTAAGTCAAGATTGTGTACCCTTCCACGGGCTTCAAAGATGGGGGGAATTGCCAAAAGCAGTGTAGGTGGCCTCTGAAAACTTGTGATTGCAGAGAGTGCATTCTCTCTGGGGCCTCCAGAAAGAACACAGCCCCGTTGACACCTTGATTTTTAGCCAGTGAGACGCACTCTGGACTTGTAACCTCTAGAAATGTAAAGTAACAGATTTGCATTGTTTTAAACCACTTCTGCAGTAATTTGTTAAGTCAGTAACATAAACTGTTATGTGCAGCAAATAAGCTAGTTAACTTTTGTTAAAGTCAATGTTATGTTCATCAAATGTATTGGAGTATTACCATATTCTCCTTAAACAGCTGCTAATATTTCTTGATTTCTTGTTAAATGTACATTTTACAAATAGAAACATTTCTATGACTATATCTAAATTAAACTAAATTTTCTGAAATAAAGAAAGTCACTTTACAAGATAGTGCTTCAATTTTGTAAACTATTCACAAATTATGTAGGGAGAGAAATCATAATTAAATATTAAGAGGTACATGGCACAACCCTTGGTTTGTTGCAAATAATGAAATATATTTTATATTATTTTTTCTATAATTGTTGTGTCATTTTATAAATCTGGAGTCACTCCTTTAGAGTGACTTTAGAATAAATATGCATTTTTAAATGATAGAAAATAATCTCATTCACCATGTAAAATACAGGGAGGGCCTTTAAACAAGTAGTATCAGGGCTATTAGCTTCTAAAGCCTTCGGCATGAAAGGGAAGTCTAAGTAGCCATCTTCTAAAACATCCAATACTTTGTCACAAAAAATTTTATCAACAGTTGATGAATAAAGTCAGTTATATCTTCTGTGTTCTACAGTGTTTACCATTTTAGAGATTCTTGATTCCCATATTCTGGCCTTGAAAATATATAAGAAGAAAGAAGGAGGAGGAGGAGGAGAAGGAGGAGGAGGGAGAGGAGGAGGAGAGGAAGAAGGAGAGGAAGAAGAAGAAGAAGAAAGGAGGAAGGAAGGAAGGGAGGGAGGGAGGGAGCAAGGGTGGAATGGAGGAGGCAGAAAGCAAGGAGAAGCAGGAAGGAAGGAGAAGAAAAAAAGAAAGAAAATGTCCTTGATCTTCAAACTACCCTCTTTCTCCACCACCACTGACATTCTTGAAAAGATGTCTTATGTTCACTAACCATCTTCCACCCATTGTGACCTGGCATTTGCTCACCCTCCTCTTCTGACTCCCCTCCTGCCGCTACCACCAGCGATTCAGACTCCAAGTTAGGGGATGTCCATGTAGTATTTGACATGGATCATCAGGGCTTCAGGCAGACTTGAGATGTGTGTTGGGTATAACCCACTTGTGTGGATGGAGAGGTCTTGGGTGGCATGAAACTGTGTGAAAGCTAACATGTTTAAGAGTAGAGATCTTCTGTGGTGAAGTTTTGTTGGAACTGGAAGCCATTTTAATAAACTATATCTATAGTCTCAATGAATGTTGGTGAACAGATTATTAAACTTTGTTATGTTTTCAGGCAAACAGTTATACATAGGAAATTACATTTCTTACATAATTAAATGTTTAAAACTTACTCTAATTTTTCTAAGTTACAGACTTCTATAACAAGTAGTTCTTTTGAAACTGAGCCTATTAAGTATGTTTGTGACTCTCAGTTCAGGCTGGAAAATTGTATAGTAAGATGTGTAATAAATTTCCAAATTCTTTGTAGAACTCAATAGCACATGATATTGTATAAGTTCCTTAAAACTGAAGTAAGTACTTAGGTACTCATAGAGATTGTTCAACTTATGAAATAATATATTAGGTAGAAAGGGATGTTAATTCAACAACAAAATTACTATGACTTGATAAAATTCACTTTATGATTGTATGTTCTCTAAGTAAATGAGGATTTGCAGAGTATCTTAACTAAAGCACAGGTATACTTGCACAATTTTAAAAATTTAAAGGAAACTGTGGTTTTATTCCATAAATTAATCCTTTAATCAGTTTTTCTTTATGAGTTAGCCAAATACTAACTACTAACTAATAGGGTTAGAAAACTTCAAATATACTTCCAATTTCAAGAGAAAAGCTAAATGCTCAAAGGTGTCAAAATTATTGATGTTATATAACGGATGATCTTCTCAGAGACTAAGGCACAGCTGGTCACGTAATTTGTCATATCCTTGCTCAAAATTAAAAGCCACATTTTGACATGTGTACCTTTTCCCCATTGACATTTTCAAAACAAGCTATGCAGTTAAAATGTCCAAGAAATCACTATATATCACTAAATGCTTTATTATTTTTTAATCTGAGTTTTTATTCTTCAGAGAAGGAAATCTGATTAGCGTAAAATGGTTAACATTATAGATTTAAAAAAATTACTGAGTACCTATATTTTATTAACAGGAAAAATAAATCAGGTTCTATTTTAGCATATAAAAGTTTTAACTTTTAGTACTTTTTACTTTTAAAAATGAACACACAAAAATAACTATTTCAAACATATTTAAATATAGTTACTTCTTTTTTGTGACAATGTGATAAACTGGAATGATTCCATTTTCTATGGTTTGAGTGACAAAGTATATTTGTGGAAGTAGCTGAATGAAAATGAGACATCTAAATAGTTAACAGTGATTTCATAATAACGAAGTCGTAAATATTAGAATTCTAAGTTTATATCTATGTTTTCTTATTCCTTTATAAGGAGATGCTACTAGATTAAACATCCTTTAAACTAGCAATGTTATTTATAAAAATCTGTATAACTTCTGCTTTCCCCCCCAAAAAAAGTGTTTTAGAAAAGAGATGGTAAAGCTGAAGAAATATTTAAGCCATACAAAAGAAAAATGAGATTCCAACCGTAAATTGGAAAGTATAAAAGTTTATAATCTAAGGACTCATAGAGAAAATGTGGAAGTGTTTTTGTTCTGAAAGTTACTGAACTTTGCAATTGTATTCCTGCTGAGCAGAAGGTAAATTGACCTAAATTTTATAGACTCTCCAATTCTGTGTAGTAGAGATTGGCTTGGAAAAATAGACTTGGAGAATTATCGTTCAATTGCTTGGGGAACACAGCTTCAATTGGTATATTTGATTTATTAATATTGATTTTTGTACCAACTTCACAAAGCCACATGTTTATTTTCCACTTTGAAGTAAATTATCCCTTCTTGAGGGGGGGATAGATTTTTACTTGAAGTTTTCCTGATGAACTGGTATCAAGAAACTATTGAGCTAATATTTTATGAAATCTACAATGTGAGGCCTCAGAGAGAAAAAAACGAGAGAAAAGAGTAATTTCCTATCAGGAAGAATGAGCTCTGGGCAGGCAGAGAGTGGATTCTCAGGAGAACTGAGTGCCAGGGAACTTAGTGGGGCAGCAGAGAGGACAGCGTTCGATTCTGCTGGGTGCTGGGATCATAAGTGACTGCTGTCAAAGGTGCATTTGAGATGATGCATGATCAGACCTTCCCTTGCTGTCAGTGGAGATGGAGGAACAGAACGTTCTGAGGTGAGAAAGTAGCAGAAAAATATGGCAATGGGGTGCCTGGGTAGCTCAGTTGGTTGGGCGACTGCCTTCGGCTCAGGTCATGATCCCGGAGACCCAGGATCGAGTCCCACATTGGGCTCCCTGCTCGGCAGGGGGCCTGCTTCTCCCTCTTTCACTCCCCCTGCTTGTGTTTCCTCTCTGGCTGTGTTTCTCTCTGTCAAATAAATAAAATCTCTAAAAAAAAAAAAAAAAGATGGCGAAGCAGTGCTGGTATTAGTAAATGGCCTAGTATCACTGGAATTGGTGGAAAAGATACAGCAGGAGAAGCCTAGACCACTGTGCAGGTGAGGAGAGAAAAATGCCTAAATTAAGAGCTTGTGACAGAAGTGTAGGAAATAGTACCACTATGCAGAAATACAACCCCCTGGACTTTCCAAGTAGACACAATACTGCTGTAGGATGAGTGTTAAAAAAGCCATATACCCCTGGCCCCAGCCCTGTAACTACTCTGGCTTCTCAAAAGTTCCTTGATTTCCAGGTCCCACGTATTCAACCTACTCTCCTCCCAAAGTTTCATGTGTGGGGTCTAGAACCCAAACCAGCAGTGATATCTATCCTTCAGACAATGTATAAAGTTAAATCACATGAAGATAGAAGGAGGACAATAAAAAGACTTAGGTCTTCCCTATTCTTCCATTCTGCTTTAGCAATAGCAAAGGAGTCCTCTTTCCAAGAGACCACCTGTCTGGCTTCAAGCTGCAGTCAGGCTGAAAATGCCATCAAGATGACTCATAATATCCTGAATGTAGCCATAAGTCTGGTTCCCAGGCCTCTGCTGGCCAAGAAGAAATCATCTGTGGATTAGATAATCAACCAGCAAAATTTTCAAAGTTTCAACGTGACATGACAAAGATTGATAACTGTACAATTTACCAAGAAACAAGAAGCAAAGAGAAGGAATGAGAACAGATAAGAAGGGAAGGACATGACCACTGTGTTCCTGGTGCAGTCTCTTGTTGCAGAAAGGTGGGGCGTCCAGGTTCAGACCTAGGCAAGTATCATGCAAATGAGCCTCACTGTGAGAGCTTCTCTTTTACCCAAAGTAGCTGAAATATGCTTTGTATAAAGAGAAAGATACTCATATGTTAGTGCGGGACAAAGAAGTCTTATCCTTTAGATTTCTCAGGACATATAATGAAATCTTGGGTTTTGGGTACTTTGAAATCTTTTATTTTTCATAGGAGTGGGGAAGATTGATGTAAAGTCTGAATTTGAAATAAATAAGGCTAATAACTTTTTTAAAGACTTTATTGATTTGAGAGAGAGAGACACAGAGAGAATGTGAACATGAGCAGGAGTCGGGCAGAGCAGAAGGAGAGGGTGAAGCAGACTCCCCACTGAGCTGGGAGCCTAACATGGGGTTTGATCGTGATCTGGATCATGATCTGATCTGAAAGAAGCTTAACTGACTGAGCCACCAAGGTGCCCCAAGACTAATAATTTTTAAAAAGAAAATTAGATTGTGGACAGGTCTGACATTATTCTGATGGTCCTCCCTCTGTGCATAAGTGATCTCTTCCCCCTAGCTCCCCTTAAGACATATTCTTTGAATTTATGATTTGTGAACTTCACAATTATGTACCTGGAGGTTTTTCTAGCCTCATTGATTTTGGGGGGGTGTCCTCTCTGCCTCTAGGACATGAACACTTGTTTCATTCCCCAGATTGAGGAAATTTTCATCCAGGATTTGTTCAACTATATCTTCTAGCTTTCTCTCTCTCTCAGTCCCTACAGGGATTCCAATAATTCTGACATCGGAGTGTTTTGTGGCATGATTTATTTCCCTAATTCTATTTTGATGGGGTTTTAGCTATTTGTTCCAAGACTTCTCCTGCTCCTGCTTCTCAATCAATCTGTCTTCTAGATCACTAATGAGATCTTCTGCTTCACTTACCCTAGCTGTTATAGTATTTAGATTAGTTTGGATCTCATTGATAGCATTTTTAATCTCTGCCAGGTTGGCTTTCACTTCTGCCCATAGAGCTACTATCTTGCCACTAATGGTCTTTTCCAACTTAGCCACTGCTTGGATTATTGCTACCCAGAATTCCATTTCTGCCATATTATTTATGTTCATATCCAGTAGTTCTGTGACAGGGGTTGCAGCCTCTGAGTTTTTCTTCTGTTGGGTGTTCCTCCTCTGAGTCATATTGGTGAGGGGTGGTTGAGGGAATATATAGCTGAATATATCAACTTCCCAGAGCAATCTATACTTTCAGTGCCATCCCAATCAAAATTCCACCAACATTTTTCAAAGTGCTGGAACAAACAATCCTAAAATTTATATGGAACCAGAAAAGACCCCAAATTGCTAAGGAAATTTTGAAAAAGAAAAACAAAACTTGGAGCATCATGTTGCCTGATTTCAAGCTTTATTACAAAGCTGTGATCACCAAGACAGCATGGTACTAGCACAAAAACAGACACATAGACCAATGGAATAGAGTGGAGAGTCCAGACATGAACCCGCAAGTCTATGGTCAAATAATCTTCAATAAAGCAGGAAAAAATACCCAGTAGGAAAAAGACAGTCTCTTCAATAAATGGTGCTGGGAAAATTGGACAGCTACGTATAGAAGAATGAAACTCAACCATTCTCTTATGCCACACATGAAGATAAACTCGAAATGGATGAAAGACCTCAACATGAGGCAGGAATCCATCAAAATCCTGAAGGAGAACATAGGCAGTAACCTCTTTGACATCAATCACAGAAACTTCTTTCAAGACACATCTCCAAAGGCAAAGGAAACAAAAGAGAAAATGAACTTTGGGACTTCATCAAAATAAAAAGCTTCTGCACAGCAAATGAAACAGTCAATAAAACAAAGAGGCAACCCATGGAATGGGAGAGGATATTTGCAAATGACACTACAGACAAAAAGCTGATATTCAAAATCTATAAAGAACTCCTCAAACTCAATAACCAAAATAAAGAAGACCACATCAAAAAAATGGGCAAAAGACATGCAGAGGCACTTCTCCATAGAAGACATACAAATAGCTAACAGACACATGAAAAAATGTTCATCATCACTAGCTATCAGGGAAATTCACATCAAAACCACATTAAAATATCACCTTACAACAGTCAGAATGGCCAAAATTAACAAGACAGGAAACAACAAGGGTTGGAGAGGCTGTGGAGAAAGGGGAACCCTCTTACATTGTTGGTGGGAATGCAAGTGGTGTGGCCCCTTTGGGAAACAGTGTGGAGATTCCTTTAAAAATTAAAAATAGAGCTACTCTATGACCCTGCAATTGCACTACTGGGTATTTACCCTAAAGATACAGATGTAGTGGGGCACCTGGGTGGCTCAGTCTTTAAGCATCTGCCTTTGGCTCAGATCATGATCCTGGAGTCCTTGGATCAAACCCCACATCAGGCTCCCTGCTCAGCAGGAAGACTTCTTCCCCCTCTCTCACTCCCTCTGCTTGTGCTCCCTCTCTAGCTGTGTTTCTCTCTGTCAAATAAATAAGAAAAAAAATCTTTAAAAAAAAGGATACAGATGTAGTGAAAAGAAGGGCCATGTGTACCCCAATGTTCATTGCAGCAATGGCCACATCGCCAAGCTGTGGAAAGAGCAAGGTACCCTTCAGCAGATGAATGGATAAAGAAGATATGGTACATATATACAATGGAATATTACACCTCCATCAGAAAGGATTAATACCCAACTTTTGTAGCAACATGGATAAGATTGGAGGAGATTATGCCGAGTGAAATAAGCCAAGCAGAGAAACTCAAATATCATATGGCTTAACTTACTTGTGGAGTATAAGGAGTAATATGGAGGACAGTAGGAGACAGGAAGGAAATGTGAACTGGGGTAAATAAGAGAAGAGGATGAATCATGAGAGACTATGGACTCAGAAACAATCTGAGGGTCTTGGAGGGATGGGGGTGCGGGGATAGGTGAGCCTGGTGGTGGGTATTGAGCACACAAATTGCATGAAGCACTGTGTGTGAGGCATAAACAATGACTCTTGGAACACTGAAAAAATAAAACAATATATATAAAAAGAAAATTAAATTGATGACCATATTATTATTTGAATACATATAATTTATTATGATTCTATATGAGGTCTTTATAGTCAACCTTAAAATTCATGTTTTCTAAGATTTTTCAAGTCAATATTTAATGTTACTTCAATTTAATTGTACTTTATAAGTTTACAAGAAAGTTCTTTTTCTAAATATTAACAATGAACAAGAAGATGGTGTTTCCAGATTCTCCATTTGACATTGTAGAATTTCAGTCATCATGAGAGTCAGGGACTCATCAGTACTGGGAGTTCAAAACTCCCAAGATAGATGGAGTAGAATCTTGCAAAAGGAGGAAAGTATCAATAAAAATTCTGGTGCTTGAAATGACTAGCCAAAGTTACAAAACAAGTTTTATTAATTAGAACCTTAAGTGATGTTGTAAAGAAAACTTTGGGAAGCATTCTTCATCGTTTCTATCTAATTAATAATGCAATAAACTGGGGCGCCTGGGTGGCTCAGTTGGTTAGGCAACTGCCTTCGGCTCAGGTCATGATCCTGGAGACCCCGGATCAAGCCCTGCATCAGGCTCCCTGCTCAGCGGGAAGCCTGCTTCTCCCACTCTCACTCCCTCTGCTGTGTTCCCTCTCCAGCTGTGTTTCTCTCTGTCAAATAAATAAATAAATTATTTTTTTTAAATAATAATAATGCAATAAACTGTTATTGACACCAGACAGACATATCTTCCACAAACAAGGCCCTATTGAGCCAATTAATGCTAAATTCTACTAATGGTAAGTCCATGAGCTGTACCTCCAATGATGATGATATCATTATAGATAATCTACATAGTATTTACATTTGCTAGTTAGCTGGTCTAAGCACTTAACATGAATTCACAATGATATCATGAAGTATGGCATAATCATATCCCCTTTTATCAGATGAGAAACTGATGTTTGGGAAATTTAATTTGCTTGCACGGAGTTATGTTTATAGGACAGGATTCCAAAGTGTCTGGCTCATGAGTCTGAGCTACCGCGCAAGGCTCTAGCTGGTAATACCCTAACCCATCATGTCGTATTGTGTCTACACTATTTTCTTCCAAAATATGAAAAGAACTCAATATTTTATTCATATAACAAATTAAAATACAAATTAAAATTTTGAAGGAGATTATTTTGACTATATCTCTCAATAATGGTATTTTTCTTCTGAGAAGAATTGATATGATTAATTACAAGAGTTTTAGATGATAATTCACGTAAATAGAATTTAAATTTAGAGTTAAGTCTTACAGATTACAGGTTTATTCATGAGACTTCTTGTTAATACTGAAACAATATTCCTTTTCTCATCTAAATCAGCACAATGGCAGTTGTAGATACTCATTTATTTAAGGATATTACTGAATATTCCGTATGTACAAAGATAATTTCTAGGAATATCCTGCCAGATATGAACAATGAATATTTAAATACACAGATGGAGAAGAAAGAACTTATTGAGAATTTACTCGGAAAAATAAATATATCAATATGTTACAATTTATATACTGCTTGCTATAAAAATTGCATAAATATATTTGAGCTTGGGTTCACTCTCATTTGTCAATGACAACAGAAAGCCATGCAAAGAGAATTCAAAATGCAGGAATTTAAAGCAGCATCTCTTTGCCCTCCACCATGTAATACTTTCCACAACAACATAACTCTATTTAAAAAGATGTTCCTCCATCTAATTATTTGTAATGAGTGCCTTGTAAAATTCACGAATGCCTTCCAAAAAAAAAAGGGAAAAATGAGTATTTTCATCAAATATTAACTGGAAAGTGTATGAATCTCTAACACAGAATTACTGCACTTACATGAACTTCCTCATGGCATTTTCTCTTCTTGTTTGTTATTTGGTTGTTTTTCTCATACTACTGTGGTTCATTCCACCAAGAGTTTGAACTAAACGGTGGACAATAAAGACAAAGAGTTACAATGTGCATCCAAAGCATTTACTGCAGTCAATGTTGTACTTTAGAAGTAAATAAGTAAGATTTAAACACACACACACACACAAAACAAAAAACAAGTTTCTGAGCCTGTGATTTTTCATCCTATGCCCCAACTATGAAAGAATAAGGCAAGAGGGGCAAGAGGGAGCATAGGAACTACTCTTGAATGGGAACAAAATACTGTTGTCCTCCTTGTATTTCTAAATCTCTTTCACTTGAATAATTTACTTCTAAATTAAACATCATGAAATCAATATTTCTTCATCATTTCTCTGGAGTGTACCAGATCCCAAAGCTATTACGAGTATTTTTGAAACAAAAACAGAAGAGAAAAGGAAAAAGAACTACTGGGGAAAGCTACAAAACAACAGCGATTGGATGGTGTTGACAAACTACGAGACAAATGTCTCAATGAGACTTTTTATAACCATGAACTTATTTCACAGGGTGTCAGGAAAAATAGTAAAACAATTACCTGCATGAATAAAAATTTACATTTTATAAGTACCAAGAAATAACTATGTATAAATGTTCATAAAAGGGGGGCCTGCCTGTGTTCAGGAAGCATTCCCTCTTATCCTATCACCAGTAGTGATGGTAGGAAGGTGAACACATTTTCCCAATGTAAACCATAGCATTGATGCAAGTAATGGACCTTAGGGTGCTACGATATAACTTCAGGTTTTAAGGCTGTGATATTTTAACCCTTACAAGATTTTTGCCACATTATTTTCCAAAGGGTATATTCTCATTTACATTTACATTTCCACATTGCATTTTACATTTCCACAACCATTTCCATGGTCTCCATCCTCACTGATACTTGAAATATTCGATATTTAATTTATTGCCAATCTGGTAAACATGAAATGGTATTTTTGGATGGTTTTCGCACTTCTCTGCCTAGCTGTGCATCTGATAATCTCTCATGTGTTCATTGTCCATTCTCATAATCTCTCCTTTAAATTGCCTGTTCATTTATGTCTTCTAGTTTTCTATCAAGCTACTTGAATATGTTCATTTATATTTAGATCATTCTACCTTATGAATATTGTTTATTGCATTGATATTTTGCAAAATAGTGTTTCTAATCATGGCTTTGCTTTTTATATTTCAGTTTTTAATTACCTGAAATGAATCTGGCAAATATAGCAAAAACATCCAATTTCATTTTTTTACTTATGGATTACTAATTGTCCTACTGCTCTTTATTTAATAATCCATTTTTTTCCCACCTGATCTGTGTGGGAAACCCAAACCTGTCCCATATCAAATTTCTGTATCTGTGTGCCACTTTTTACATCTCTATTATATTTTCTTCATCAGTTTTCCCTTTACTGGACCAGTGCTGAACTATCTTAATTATGAAACTTTATCTCCTTATATCTAGAGGACTACTTCCTTCAATGTCTTCCTTGTTCCTTCCCTCCTTCTTTTTTCCTTGGAGTTTAAAAAGAACTGTAGTTTTAAAATATCACTATGACTGCCTAGGGAGAGCCAAGAGTAAATATGAGGAAACCATAAGGAAAATCAGTCAGGTGAAGAGTATTGTGCTTGATGCTAAGGAGGTGGTGATGGAGACCAGGGGGCATAAATGGATGTAATAGATACTTAGGAGATAAGATAAAGATGATGGTTGATTGGCTATGTTTGATGACAGAAAGAAAGTTATGATGGATGACCTCAATACTCTTGCTTGAGGAAGTATACATCTTCATGAGTGGAAACGAAGAATACCAAAAACAGGGTAAAGAAAATCCGTTATTTATTCAGGAACTAGCAAATCTGTAACTCAGCCAGCATTAGTCTAGGGTTTAACCCAACAGAGAAGAGCCATAGTTGTTAGCTAAGATGCGCTTAGGTGTCTTCATTTTCCCTGCACTTGATGTATTTGCCATTAAAAAAGATAGAACAGTTAGCAGACGGATAGTCCTTGAATACAAGAGTTTGACAGATAAACTGTCAGAGGTATATATTCTGGTACTATCTCTTAATTATTAAACCAGTTTTTATTTTGAAAAAAAAAAAGTGTGCTCTCTCCACAAGAAACTAATTTCAGATTCGTCCTAGCTAGATTTCCTGCTTCTTTAACATTTTATCTTCTTGAGACACTTTCCACCCTATTATTCTATTTATTGACATTCAAGGAAATCAAGAATTATGTCATGTTAGAACAGGAAGGAATTTAAAGATAGTTATCTCCCCCACCTCCACCATGTCAACGGAAGCAGTCTTGACTTGGACATTAAGAATTCAGCTCTAAGCTAGACTGCCCAGGTTCAATCCTCTCCTATTGCTTGTATGATTTGGCAAGTTATTTAACTTTCTCTGTGTCAGGTTTCTCAAACTGTCATGGTAACATTGCCACTTCCTCATATAATTGCGATTATGATAGAATGTGTTTACGCATGTGACCATCTGAATTGTGCCTGGCACATAGTAAGTGATCAATAATAATAATGGCTGCTTTCTCGTTAAGCTTACTTCCATGCAAGAGATACATGGAATCCCAAATAGCTGCCAATTACCTGGTATCCCACAGCCGGCCAGCTCTTCAGACACAGATTTACAACCTAATAAAACATCACAGGTGTTTTTAGCCACCTTTGAATGCTCTGAAATCTAATGTTGACCATCTCTCCTTCCAGTTTGTTCCAACTCACTTTTTTAATTACCTGATGTAACTAATCCTATTTTGCAATTGTTACTTAATATTGCTTAGAGTTTATGAGCGCTCTGACATTGGTATTTTCTACTAAGGCAATTAACAAAACCTGGGAGAGTGTTAATTTCCAAAACCCCTGCCCTATACTGAAATGGAATAAGGAAGAAAAAGAAAAGAAATATGATTCACAGACAATCGTCAATATCTTACAGAAAGTATACCTAAAAACAAAGGTCTATCACCATCCAAATATAAGCTGATCACAGATATAGCTAAATTATGAAGAAAATAAAGTTATAAATAAAAGATACTACGTCTTACCTGCCTAAGCACCAGTTCAAATAAAAAAAATCTTTGAAATAAGTGCCAAAGTGACTTTAATTTCATTATCACTTAACTAGTTTATAATACAATATACCAGTTGTCTCTCATATGCTTAAGCTCCAAAAGGATCTAAGGTCAAATCTGGGACTTCTCACATTTGAATCAAAGAACACTTGTATTTAAATCAAGAAAGAACCTGAAGTTAAGAATGCCTGTAGAAGGGCTCCTGGGTAGCTCAGCAGGTTAAAGCCTCTGCCTTCAGCTCAGGTCATGATCTCAGGGTCCTAGGATCCAGGCCCACATGGGGCTCTCTGCTCAGCAGGGAGCCTGCTTCCCTCTCTCTCTGCCTGCCTCTCTGCTTACTTGTGATCTCTCTCTGTCAAATAAATAAATAAAATCTCTTTAAAAATTGCTATAGAAAAAAAATTAGAGATTCTCCTATTCTATGCTAATATTCCTCAACTCCTTCAGCTTAAAAAAATATATCAGAGTAGTGGAATTTGTGTTCTTTTCAAATATTCTCTACAAAGCGGCTGTTAGGCAATTAGAAATCCATTAATAACATCAGATATTTCTTTACCCAGTAGAGGGCAGTGCTACATATGGAAACCAATAATATACTACTAGGTTCTTCCAAAGTTTGTGAATGAATGACCCCACTAACTCCAGTGCATGGAATAACTCCATTTTGCTTCTTGAAACATAGAATCAAATCCAAAGGAATTAAGTGGCAATACAGATATGGAGAAGTAAAACCCACGTAGCTAAGCAACAACTACAGAGCTGTAGCAATAAAGATAGCACTACCTTATTGTTTATATGGGCTACAGGGGTGGGTCAGATAATGGGTGAAATAGACATGTACATGACAGCCGGAAACTAGACAGCTTTTCAGAACTAATATTCAATAGGATTAGAAAACATATAAATTATCCTTTATTTTCCTCCAGCTGTCTAGAATTAGCATAGATCTAACATAATAATTTTGTATGATGTAAATTCTACCTATTGAGTTGAATTCCCACAGTGAGCAAGTCAATCCTTTGAGTCAAAAAATTCCCAGTTCATAATCTAGTTTTACTTCGATATATCTTATGATTATATCAATATCCTAGAACCAAAAACTGAAATAATAGCTCCTAATAAAACCTCCTCTTCAGTGATACTAAAATAATTTTTTTTATTGTTACTTAATTTTTTTTCCAGTGTTCCAAGATTCATTCCCCATTCCCCACACCCAGTGCTCCACGCTTTAGGTGCCCCTAGTACCCACCACCAGGCTCTCCCCTTCCTCCACCCCCCTCCCTCCAAGTCCCTCAGTTTGTTTCTGTGTCCAAAGTCTCTGTTGTTTCGTTTCCCTCCCTGGATTACCCTAGTTCCCATTTACTTTCCTTCTCCCACTGTCCTCCAGGTTACCCTTCATGCACCGCAAGTAAGTGAAACCATGTGATACTTGACTTTCTCTTCTTGGCTTATTTCACTCAGCATAATCTCTTCCAGTCCAGTCCATGTTGCTACAAAAGTTGGATATTCATCCTTTCTGATGGAGGTGTAGTATTCCATTGTATATATGTACCACATCTTCTTTCTCCATTCATCTGTTGATGGGCACCTTGGCTCTTTCCACAGTTTGGCGATTGTGGCCATTGCTGCGATGAACATTGGGCTGCATATGGCCCTTCTTTTCACTACATCTGTATCTTTGGGGTAAATGCCCAGTAGTGCAATTGCAGGGTCATAGGATAGCTCTATCTTTAATTTTTTAAGGAATCTCCACACTTTTTTTCAAAGCAGCTGCACCAGTTTACATTCCCACCAACAGGGTAAGAGGGTTCCCCTTTCTCCGCAGCCTCTCCAACACTTGTTTTCAGGAAAATTCAAATCAAAACCACACTGAGATACCACCTTACACCAGTCAGAATGGCCAAAATTAACAAGATAAAATAATTTTTTAAAAAAATCTTCTGCATACATGTCTGATCGTTAGGGGAAAACAACATCTACTCTTTTCTACTATACATAATTTCATCTGTTACTACTCCATGTGCCCCTAAACACTACTATATGGATTTGTCAATTACACAACTTTGGACACATCTTTTTTTTTTTAAGATTTTTTTTTTTTTTTTGACAGAGAGAAACACAGCGAGAGAGGGAACACAAGCAGAGGGAGTGAGAGAGGGGAAGCAGGCTTCCTGCCGAGCAGGGAACCCGATGTGGGACTCGATGTGGGACTCGATCCCGGGTCTCCGGGATCATGACCTGAGGCTAAGGCAGTCGCTTAACCAACTGAGCCACCCAGGTGCCCCGGACACACTATCTTGAAAAAACTGTCTACTTTCAAACATTTCCATGGTATTTCTTAATTGAATCATTCCTTTAAAATCTGTTCAGTATTCTTATTTATAAACATAAGCATTGAAAAGACTCAATTCTGGTTGTTCAATCTTTAGACTACCTTCTTTTCAGACTTTAGATTGAGGAAAAAGGAATTATATCTTCTTTATTTTGTAATGTACATACAAATAAATATTTGATAATGGTGGTGATGTTGAAGCTTCCACGGGATTTCTTCTCTAGTCCATTATTTAAATTTTGACTAAGAGGAATGTCTGAACAGGGATTTAAACAAGCCTGAGTGTGAGTTAAACCCTTCCGTTTACATTGCAGTACCTACCCCGTTGAAGTGCTTGGTAGGAAGCATAAATTGGCAATTTGACAGAAAATTACTATTCAAAACAGTTACCAAAAAATAAAATAAAATAAAAGATACTGTCTACAGAAATCTCCCGGAACCAACTCTATATTATTGTATATTTAATCATTTGACCTGAAAAATGTGAACCCAAATTATTCTGCTATCATAAAAAAATTATTGGTATAAACTATTCAGTGAAGAAAATGAAGCTAATGCAAATAAGGGCAAAGTATTTTATGATTCACAGTGAAATGATCTTAGTTGACTTCTAGGCTCTGCCACGTGCTCATGTGGTTAACCTCGGTCTTCCTTTCAGTTTATTGGTAGAAACATTACCTTCCTTAGAAGGTTGCTGCTAGCACCTCAGGCAAACGTATAGAAGGCACCTATCTTAATGACCGAGCTGTGTTTGTTGCTTAGTAAATGCTAATGGCTCTTATTAGCTCTGCAAATCACTTCGTATTTGATGTTGGGCAAATTATTGACTTCTTTGAATCTCTTCTTCATCCCTCAAATTGGAATTATAATACCCACCTATCCTACCAGGGAGTGTTGTTAATTTGAAATGAGATTAATAAATGTGTAAGTGTGAAAACACTTTGCAAGTGATAAAGCATCATATAAATATTAGGATATATAATTAATTGGGAATATATACAAGAATTAAAACTGGCATAAGGAAAGCTCTTTTGCATACTCTTATCAACTGGGGAAATTGTTTAGAAAGATCGTGTTAAATGAAAAGTTTTCATTGACTTGTAGAGAGCGGGCCATTTACAGCACCATTATAATTTTTGTTTTGTGGAAATCATGTTTACATGTTTCAGAGTTTTGCCTAAATACTGACGGATTGATTTAGTGGGTCAGAACAGTGTTAATTATATGCCTAAAGAACAAAACTCCCAAGATAATCTTACATTTACCCTTTTTAGAAAAATTTTAGTTTCTACAAAGGTAAGATCTCCCTCAAGGAAGATTTTGTTACTGCCTATTTACTGATAAGAAAACTCTGGTAGGGCACCAGTAGCAGTTAAGTGTCTGACTTTTGATCTTGGCTCAGGTCTTGAACTCACAGTCATGGGTTCGAGCCCCACATTGGGCTCCACACTGAACAAGGAGCCTACTAAAAAAAAAGAAACCTCTGGCTAATATTACAAGGATTTATATTCAGAATTACTTTATGTATCTGTTACTTGGGAGTTCTTAAAGAACTAAGGATATGGATGCCTTAAACCTATAATCCCTGAAAAAAACAATGTAAATGTTGAAAAGCCAATCTTATATCCCTCTGGAGGGTCATTAAACAACAAGCATCATCAAGAGCTAAGTCCTTCCTTAGGGCACCATAAAGAAGAAGGAGGAGGAGGAGGGGGAGGGGGGAGGGGGAGAAGAAATGTTGAAAAGTCTTTAAACTCATTTCAGGATCTCTTTCCCCAGAGAACCACAGCTTCCCTGTGTCCTCCAAATGCCCATTCACAGCTGTCTTTCTCAGAGGAGAAGAAAACACTATCTCTATGCTTAAAAAATATTAGTAGTTGGGAGGATATTGGTAATACCTAATTCATCTATTTATTTATTAAATCTAAGATTCCTCAAACTCCTAAACACACACACACACATACACAGACACACACACACACACACACACACACACACACACACAAACACAGACACACATACATACTGATCACACTAACAGTTAGATAGACCACAGATAGATAGATGGACGGATGGATAGATAGACATTTGAAACTTGTGGAATTGCCAAGCTTGTGGCTTTATCTGTCTTCTAAGAGGTAATAAGCTGTCCTTTTTTATAAGAACAAACACGGTATGGACAGACATACTGTCTACTCTGATGAGCAAATACCCCAACTAAGAGTAACTATCATGGCCTGTTTGATTGTTCTTCCAATAGATATATGACTGGACATGAGCTCCCACAATAGATCCAACTGCCAATTAAATCACTCAGAGCATCATAACCTAATACACACATATCTTACAGTTTTCTCTCTTTTATACTTATAAGTTACTTTTCCCTTCACTTACTAAAACACACCATGCTACTTCCTACCACAAGTTCTTTGCACATTCTTCTTGCTCAGTCTGGAATACAATATCCCCACATACAAGTCAGACTCCTTTTGAATGAACTGTCATAGAACTAAGACTTTTCCCTAAGGAGTACTTATCTGTAGGTAAGTACTATTACCTATTATATCTATCAATGTTTCTTTCTCACTAAACAGGAAGCCAATGTTACAAATGCTTATTAAGCATTTATAGTATATTTTTAGCAGATTTTACAGGAATGTAAAGTAAAATGCCCTTGTTATTCATAAAGTGTTTCTACTAATCAAATCATAATTAGTTATAACCACATAACTTCATTTTGATGATATGCCTTTATTCTTCAGAAAGAGTGTTTCTATAGTTATGCTTACATTTTTCATTTGGTAGGTATCCAAATACAGCTCTTTGCAAGTTATATATCATATAAGCTAAAAATAATATCTGGGTATTTGTTTCAGAATAGAAGAAATTCTAAATTAATGTGATAAATGGCTTTCCCCCAACTGCACCCATAACAATTCCATTTTGATGAAAGAGTCATTTCCAAGACTAGACAGAGTCTGAAATGTCTATCTTAATGTACTTTAAATTCGTGATATTCACAATTTCAAGGATGAGAGTTCCTTTTTTCTGTGTGCTTTAATCAATAGAAATAATGGTGAATTCTAATTCATTGTTTTTCCATTTTGTTTATTTGAGCAGCATTTGAATGGTGCAAAGTTAAAATAGGAGCCATGGGGGAAAAGAAAAACCATTTAAGACACAGCCCTTGGACACCTAGGTTAAGCCTCTGCCTTCGGCTCAGGTCATGATCTCGGGGTCCTGGGATCGAGTCCCACATCAGGCTCTCTGCTCAGCATGGAGCCTGCTTCCCTCTCTTTCTCTGCCTGCCTCTCTGCCTATTTGTGATCTCTCTGTCAAATAAATAAACAAAATCTAAAAAAAGAAGACACAGCCCTTATGTCCAAATAGTCTTATAGTCCAGTGAAGGAGAATATCATGGTATACATTCTCTTCCTTTATGAAAATTCAAAATTATACCCCCCTTGAAACCCACATAGATATTATTGTTATGCCAAGTAAGAGTAGAAAAATCATTATTACCTAAAGAGCTAAGAATTCAATGATATTACAATAACATTATTAATGGTCAGGATTAAATTATTTCCTTTCAGTATGTTCCTTTCAGGTACAACCATGTCTTCAGCTAGAACCACAGAAAATAATTTCTCAATGGTGAGGATTAAATTCTAAAGAATTTCAAAAAGAGCCAAAAAAAAAGTGTTTGAAAATTTCGTTCATTGACCCATCCTATCAAAAAAAAATTTTTCAAGTAACTCTCCCCAGCCAGATCATAACTAGTTGCACATCTGCAGAAGAAACATACCGTGCATCCTGAAACACACCATCACACAGGTCAAAACTAGGGTGAAGATATGGTTACGCATTTCCACCATCCCTTGGGGTGATGGTGGGAAAAGGTACTACACCAATGGTGTTAGTAATCACAGGCAAAGATGAAGAGCTCTACCATCATTTGCTGATTGTGACAGTTGTCTAAAAGAGAGAATATTTTACTTTTGGTTACAGATGGGTTGGCAAGAACTTAACTCTGAACCAGCAGCTCCACAGATACTCATTAATTTTAATTGAATGAATTGGATGTCCAGTCTAGATACAATTTTTCAAACCCAATTAATAAGGTACTTAAGGTGTTGGCAAAAGTCACTGCAAGGGTTCCAGCTATAATTTTAAGAATTTGAAAGATGGGCAAGATGCCCAGCAATTATAAAGAAGCCAATGCAGTAATTCTACTTGAAAAGGGGGTTGGGGAAAGATGATACCCTATGTGTTAGAAAACTCAACTTATTTATATACATGTGCACAGGAAATTTGCATTTAAAATACCACTTTTAAAACACCTGGATGAGAGCAGAGTACTAGGGAACAAACAACACTGCCCAAGAAAGAAAAACATATGTCAGATTCATTTTATTTTGCACCCTGGATAGATCCAAAATTAACCTCTTATTCTAAGAACACCGTTTATCTTTTCAAATATTATTTACCTTGTCAAGAATAACCTTGTCTTTTCTTCCTTTGGCCGAATTTTAATATTTTGTCATCTACACCAACCCATGATTTATGTTTAATCATGCCTCTCCAAGATAAATTTTATTGAAAGATTGATGTTATATAATGGAGCAAGACTGTTTATAACTTCTATTACACCATATGGTAATTAATGCTACATGTTACACTATCTGAAATTAATAGGAGCGTCTGTGTGGCTCAGGCGGTTAAGCCTCCCACTCTTGATTTTGGCTCAGGTCATGGTGGTGAGAGTGAGCTCCACCCCTCTTGGCCTCCATGCTTGAGATTCTCTCCCCCTCTCCCTCTGCCCTTCCCCACTGTTCTCTCGTGTGCGCACACATCCAGCACACATCCCACTACCTCCAGCACGAGCGCTCTCTCTAAAAAAAAAAGTAAAATAAAATAAATGTAATTCACATCCATGTCCTTGTTGAGTTTGAGTTGTGCAACATTGTTGGTTACAGAGCGATGTAGGTATTGCTAATGGCTATTTTCTTTTAAATATTTATTTACTTATTTGACAGAGAGAGACAGAGAGGCAAGGAGAGAGAGGAGGAAACAGGCTCCCTGCCGAGCAGAAAGCCCAATGTTGGCCTTGATCCCAGGCCCCTGAGACCATGACCTGAGCTGAAGGCAGAGGTTTTAACCCACTGAGCCACCCAGGTACCCTGCTAAAGGCTATTTTAAGGAAGCAGCACTTCTCTGGCTGCAGTTGGGAGGATGGGGGGAGCTAAGGTGAAGTTAGTAGGCAGAAGCCTGGGGAAGGAGGAAGAGCAGGGGTTGCAGCGCAGTTCAGCAGAATTCAGAGGGAAGTTCTGCTCCGCCAGGTACTGACTGAACCTACCAGGGCAGGCAATGAAGGCGTGACCAGGGAGAAGCCTGAAAGAAGAAGGCGCCCCTGTAGGCTGAGGAAGCTGACACCCGGTATCAAGTCCAATAGGCACCACGAAGCAGTGAGGGCAGAATGAGCCCAGCCACGGAGACTGGTCAGGGTGTGAGCACAAAAGAGGTCAAAGAGGACAAGGGACAAAGGCTGTAACACCAGAGTGTAAAAGAACTGTTTTACCGTACCCCAGTTCCCAGCTTTAGGGATAGTATTAGTGCTTTCTCAAGGTCTCAGAGGATAGACAGAAACTGAGACCAACGAAAATGACTATGTTCATTCTTAACTTACGGAGTATACATATACTACACCAATTTGTGTTCCGTTATTACAATAGGTTTCATATATTCCCGATATAAACTGTGATCTCTACATACAGATGTAGACAGAAGCGGCGGGATACATTGGAGTATGCTAGATTCTGATCATCTTCCAATAAAAGCCCGCATTTCAAATGTATACGTCTGAGGTTGAATCTAATTAGCATCCGTTTGAGAATCACAGCCAGGCCGCGGGTAATGAGCTCAGCGGTGCCCCAGAGCAGCCCAGCCCGAACACGAGAGCATGTTCAGTGGAAACCACAGTGTCTCCAGGGCACAGCAGCAGGGAGAGGGCTCCACTTCTGCAAGGGATTCTATCTGCCCTTCCCCCCTCAACTCAGCTCATCTCAGCTCCATTTATTTTATCTCCTTCTTCATCAGGCTTGCTCCCCCCCTCCCCCATATGGAACTTACAGATGTAGACAAACTCAATGCCAAAGGGAAATGCTCGGCTCTGAGGGGTTCAGTCCAGTCGACTCGGCAAAGGGCTGGGTTCCCAGCAGAAAGCCTCTGCCTGTGGCCTCTGGTAATATTGGAGGAGACACTTGAATAAAAACTAGAAGTGTCACTTTTTTAAGTCATTTTTTTTTTAAGGAATGACTTTTTTAAAAGATTTTATTTATTTATTTGACAGAGAGAGAGATCACAAGTAGGCAGAGAGGCAGGCAGAGAGAGAGGAGGAGGAAGCAGGCTCCCAGCAGAGCAGAGAGCTCAATGTGGGGCTCGATTCCAGGACCCTGAGATCATGACCTGAGCCGAAGGCAGAGGCTTTAACCCACTGAGCCACCCAGGTGCCTTAAGTCATGTTTTTTTATATAGGTCTCACATGGGATAAATTTTGCTCAGATGTCTGATGTGTCTGCCTTATGACATCACATATATACATGAAGGGGTCAAATGCTGTGTAGAAACGTGTGGTAACAGGATGGGCTTCTTCAAATGCCAGCGTAGCAAGGAGACCACCTCAAACTTACAGGATCACTAGAACTATGGACGTCTCTTCCTAGTGGGTTTTTGTTGCTGCTGTTGTTTTTCCTGAAAGGCAGCCTGGTCGCTGGGGTTTATGAAAGGACAGGCCTGGAGGACCGGTGGGCTCCATTCTTCACCCCAGTTTCTTCCTCCTCCAGGCGCTGTGTGCTTCCTGACCCCTGTAACTTGCCCTCGCCTGAGCTTTATGGGATTCTAGAGGGATTAGCACTGGTGCTGACCCTTCTCTGCCTCCCAACCAACTTTCTCTACTCTGCTTTATAAGTGACCACTCTCTGCACACTGGTCAATGGCCAAAAGGACTATCACATTGTTCTTTCACTGCCATTCCATTCTCACCCCTCCTTTTGGCATTGTGAGATCATACCTAGTTTCTCCCTCCCCTGTCACCGTAAGGCATTCAGATAGTATCAGGGGTCGGCCTCACATTGGGTGACTCACTAGAAGAGTAGGGAAGTCACAGGACACTTGCCCTGTATACTCACAACTAAGGTTTATTGCTGTGAAAAGAATTCTTCCTCAAAGGAAAAGGAAATGTGCTGGAAGGAGCCATCAAGAGAAGGTGGCCACCAGCCGACTTGTAGAGTCAGAGTCCCTCCCCACCTCCTCGCAATGCGCGTTCTGTCCACATTTCCCAGAGCTGGAGCCATTTCAAGGAAGCAGCTTTGAGAGAGGAAGGTGTTGTTGAGACCGTCTGGACAGAATCCATGACTAAACCTGGTTCAGGAGTTTATAGAGACGGTTACAGTTCTGACAGACAGGTGTGCTGATCTACTCATCTCGCAGCCATCCCAGACTAGCCTCGTGTATGTAAGCTCCTTTGCTTCTTAAAAGGGCTACTTATCGGGGCGCCTGGGTGGCTCAGTTGGTTGAGCGACTGCCTTCGGCTCAGGTCATGATCCCGGAGACCCGGGATCAAGCCCCACATGGGGCTCCCCGCTCAGCAGGAAGCCTGCTTCTCCCTCTCTCACTATATTTCTTGTGTACCCTCTCTGGCTATATTTCTCTCTGTCAAACACATAAATAAAATCTCAAAAAAAAAGTGCTACTTATCCATCTGTGGTGACCTCCCTCTTTCTTCAATCTTGTCCTCCATGTACAGGGGCTAATTTCCAGTTTCACCCAGGGAGCTCCCCAGGTTTGTGATCTGATCGAAAGGCCGAAGTGCTAGAGAAATCCATGCGCAGGGTCCCTCTGCTGTCTCAGCCTGAAAGGGGTCACACTAAGCTTATTTTCCCCAGCAGTGAAAGTGCATCGTATGCATTGTTTCTGCCTGAGGGTGCCAGTTTAAGAATCAGAGCACAGGGAGTTTTACTGGAAGTTGGTGGTATAGACAACTTCTGCTCATGATTTCTCCCTAAATCACACTGTTGATACAAACAAACCAGACACAGAAAAACTGACTTCTCACTTAGGGATGGAGAGACCAATCTGAAAACCAAGTTCCCAGGTGCCAACCATAGAAAGGCCAGTCCTGCAAGCAGGACCTTTGAACATTCAATCCTACTATGTTAACCCTTTCCTGCAAAGGTGATAAGGGGATGTAAGCCTAGGTAAGGAAACATTAATAACAAAACTAAAGATCCTTTTGAACTAAAGACCAAAACAGAGGTTTATACAACACTGAGTTCATACTAAAACCCATGTTGTAGTTAATAAATAATATTGAAAGTCAGAGAAGTCGGGTTGGTCAACTGGGTTAAATCTCAGGTTTTTATTTGGATTTAACTGGGTTAAATCTCAGGTTTTTATTTGGATTTTGAAGCATGGGTGGAGGGTAAATGAATTTAAGGAAGCATAAAACGGCATGAGCTAGCATGTGATGTTCTGCATAAATGTACATTATAAGGCAAAAAACAAAATCATCCATTACTCTAGAAATGGAATCACATTAGGAAGCATACGGAGGTAAGAATTTATAGGCACAATAGGGGACAATGTTGAACAATAAATTTTGGCATTCTGCTGTAAGAGAGGTGTGGAGACTTTTTTTTCAGGCGAGGGACATAATGGAATTGATACAGTGCAGAGAAATGGATCTCTCTAGGACCCTATTATGGTTCTGTTTGGTGACTCTGGAGCCTTGTTATGAACACGGGCAGCCATCTGAACTGAGGCTATAAGAATTAGAGTGTTATTCTGACTACAAGGCTAGAATGAAAGTAGGCATTAAAATAGCGGACTGACATTGGGAGGAAAGGAGAAGGTTAAAGTTCAAAAAGAAAGTTTGAAAGGATGAAAGTCAGAAACAGATCCAGATTTTGGTTTCCTGACTGCACAATGAAAGAGAGATGCTGATGGTTGTTTGGAGCAGCAAAATTTATATACCCGAGATAGATGATAGATAGATGATAGATAGATAGATAGATAGATAGATAGATGATATAGGATAGATAGAGATACATACATGCACTGGGTATTATTTGTAATAGAACATTCTCACGATGAATGGGTTTCACACAGGGCATATGGAGGGGAATAATGCACTTCCCACAGATCCTTCAATAAGATCCATATAGTGCCATCTTCTGCAGTCGCCTTTCATGGGAATCATGGAAAACCACCCCAATGCATCTACAGTGTTCAAAATGGCTCCTGGGTGCAAAGCTCAAGGGGTCTAACTTAATTAAAAATGAAACCTTGAGGGATAGAGAGTCAGCATGGTCACCCAAAGTCATCCATAATTACAACTTCTTGGAAATCATCCTGTGAGAAGACTAGACAGAGACATTTCTGGGTTGTGTTCTTTGGTGAGGAATTGGACCATAAGTGAAGCATTGTGCCCACTGATAATTAACTCTATTTTTTTATATAATTCATTATTTATTTATTTATTTTTTAAGATTTTATTTATTTGACAGAGAGAAACACAGCCAGAAAGGGAACACAAGCAAGGGGAGTGAGAGAGGGAGAAGCAGGCTTCCCGCTGAGCAGGGAGCCTGATGTGGGACTCGATCCCAGGTCTCCGGGATCATGACCTGAGCTGAAGGCAGTCGCTCAACCAACTGAGCCACCCAGGTGCCCCTTTTTATATAATTTAAATAATTTTTATTTTATAATATTTGAAAAATGTATCTAAGATAACATGATTACTTCCTTTGAAAGCAGGATCCATATTTTTTTCTACCACTGTTACAAATCATTCCTTCCTTGTCCTCCTCTTCTGGGTGTATCTGTATGTGGATATGGCCTCTGGTCCAAACCAAATGAACCACAGGCAACTGGGCAGGGAATGAACACCCGGCAAGAAAGTATTGTCCATGAATGGTATGTGAGCCATTTCACATGGTTAAGCTAAGATCATTCTATTCTCCATCTTGAGAATGTAAACCCAAGAGGAAGACAATTTTGTGGGAAGGACTTGAGCAAATAGCTCATATGGAGTTGAAAATGGGTCAATGGGCACAGGAAAGTGGGGACCAGGTGAAGATCCTGGCATAACTAGTCAGGAGACATAGACAAAAAGAGGCAGAAGCACAGAGAAAGGGAGAAGTTGTAAGTAAAAGAATTGGAATTAAAAATGACTACTCTATGAGCTGCCTGGAGTTCTGCCTCTGTGAGCACATTTTCAGAGAACTTTTCCCAGAGTCAGAGAGATGTTTGTGCATTGTTGGAGAGCCAGAGAAGAATCATTGTTTGAGAATGTCTGCGCATAAGGCAAGAAAATAAAGCAGACATGCAAAGAAAGACAGACAGAAGCAAAACTGAAAGAGACCATCGATGCTTTACTGATGAGAGCAAGCATCCATGAGTCCACAGGTCCCAAGTCTCAGACCCAGTGACGTTCTTCTTACTCTATTTATGTCTTTGACTTCAATTCCTATGGAATCCTTGCAAAAAGCCCCCTCCTCATTTTTCTTGAGCTACCTCGAGAGGATCTCTCTTCTTGTGGAGGAGAAAAAAAACAGATAACACTAATTAGCATTGTTTTACTAAAAAAAAAATTAAAATAGAACTGTGTATTTTATTTTCTTATGAAAATAACCCTAGCTGTTACTTCCCCCGTGCTTCTCTACCAAATGTTATCTCACATAAAAAGACACCTAAAGCATGGAGCACTGGGTGTGGGGAATGGGGAATGAATCTTGGAACACTGGGAAAAAAAATTTAAGTAACAATAAAAAAAAAAAAGAAAGAAAACTAGAATATTAAGAGCAATTTAGGGCAACTTTTTTGTGAATGTAGCATTGTGTTGCTTTCTATCTGAATAAAAACTTGATAAATAGTGGCGCCTGGATGGCTCAGTTGGTTAAGCAACTGCCTTCGGCTCAGGTCATGATCCCGGAGACCAGGGATCGAGCCCCACATCGGGTGCCCTGTTCAGCGGGAAGCCTGCTTCTCCCTCTCTCACTCCCCCTGTTTGCATTCCCTCTCTAGCTGTGTTTCTCTCTGTCAAATAAATAAAACCTTTAAAAAAAAAAAAACTTGATAAATAAAAAAAAAAAGACAACCTTTCCACAATCACAAAAGTGAGACATTTGTTGTTATTATTACTATAATCAAAACTCGCCTAAAACAAACCCTCTTGAGAAGATCAAAGGGATGGCATATAGTTTAAGGCAAAATAACTAAAGGAATAAAGTAGAAAACTATAATTTAGTACCAAACATGAGTTAAATTAATTTAAATCAAACCTTAACAAATTGTGATACTTAAAAGAATTGCCCGAGCTTGGCTTTATGTTATGAATCTTAAATACAGAAGTGAAATCAAAACATATTTCATGTTATTATGGGCTTATATATAATCATACATAATTTTCAAAATTCAAAGCACAACTCTTTTTTTCCGACTATTGAATGTTTAGCTGGTTAAGTCTTTGGTTGTGACATATGTGTATGAATGTACTTCGAAATGTATTAAACAAATTCCAGAAACAAATAAATCACTTAAACATCTTAACACATAGTAAACATATTAGTTTTAATCTTAAAAAAATACTCACTGATTAGCTGTTAGGTATCAGGCCTTTGTACACACAATATAATAGCTTTATGATTCCATTTTACTTCTTTGCCTGAGTTGCAACAAGAGCAACAAAAATAAACAGATAAAGGAGAATTTGGGAACACATGAAGATGAGGGAATTTGCATACCCATTTGCAAAGTCCCTACAGGGCATATATTTTTGAAATCCAAATGGTTCTGCTCCACGGGTCATTTTCATGTAGATTGCTTAGTGGGGAAAACATAAAATGTCGGTGGGTAGAGAGAGACTCATTCTTGCACTGGCTCACATGCTTGGCCAATATCCTTGTTTTTTCTCCAGACTTTTCAGCATCTTTCTCTTTGAACACAAAACGGTTTTCTGGTATTCTCAGCTGTTCATCCAAAGAGAAGTTATTCAGGCTGATGTCCAAATGTCTAACATGTTAACTAGATCTAGAAGACCTAAGGGAACCTTGGGAGCCAGGATAATGTTCCCCCCACTGAAAATCCAGATCTTTAATATCAAATTGGAGATGATAAAACCCCAAACACAATTATTGAGGTCTCATTTAAACCATTATTTTCAACTTCTTTCACCTTGAAATGGAGGCCAGCCTGTAGAACTGAGCAGTAAAATTAGTGGTTTGACCTCCCTGTTCTCTCTTCCACTTGGCGCTACATGGTATAATGCTGGGGATTATTGAAAGGACACAGGGGAGGAAAGTGAAGGGAGGAAAGTAAAGGAGGAGAGCAGTTCTTTTGTATTCTTTAAACTTGATAATTAGGTCAAAAATATAAGGACCGTACTCAAGAATATTTCATTAACAGAGTAAATTGGGAACCTAGATGTATCATTGCAACATGATTTTCAGCTATAAATTTTTTTTAAAATTCATGTGTATCACACTAAACTGGTTGCTAGGAACAGACTAAGTTAGAGTTTGATATTATGAAGATATGTCAAAAATTAAAGCAAAAATAAGATATATCCCATCTCTTTTCATCTGGAGTGATATTTGAATGTTGTCCAAATCAACTAGTCAGCTACTTTAAGGAATGGGGGCAATTTCTACCAAGTGGAAGTGGATAGAAAGGAAGGTAATGAAATAAAAATAAAATAAAATAAGAAGACATGAGATTTTCTGAGAGTCTAATACAAACCAGGAATCTCAACAGGGGTTTTTCCAAATGAGGTCTAACAATTTTTCTACATATTTTGGGGGGGACTAATTATCCTCATTCAAAGATGAGTGAAGGGAAGCTCAGAAAAGCTAAGACTTGCTCTAGATCACACAGGTAGAAAGTGGCTGAGCCTTTCTGAAATTAATATTCAGGCATATCTAGGCCACCAAACCAGTTATTTCAAAGCTGCCAACTTTAAGGCAAAGAACAGCTCTGTTTTTAACTCACCGTTACCAGAGAAACAACTCTGGCATTCGAGGATCGTTGAAATCAAGTTCTGTTACTAAAATATTGATTGGGAAAGTGGAAATCTGGAGCTACGAGGTCTCACCTATAACTTTGATAAAAAGCTAAGGTACTTCTTGAAATATAAATGTACTAAATATGTTTAAATCCATTAGTTCATTTTGATAGGGGAAATATGCATTGGATAGCTTTAATTGGGACACCTGGGTGGTTCAGTTGGTTTAGGGAGTCCCTTTGGCTCAGGTCATGATCCCACAGTCCTGGGATCGAGCCCCACATCAGAGTCCCTGCTCGGTGGAAAGCCTGCTTCTCCCTCTCTCACCCACCGTGCCTGTGTTCCCTCTCTAGCTGTGTTTCTCTCTGTCAAATAAATGAATAAAATCTTTTTAAAAGAAAAATAAGGCACCTGGGTGGCTCAGTGGGTTAAAGCCTCTGCCTTCAGCTCAGGTCATGATCTCAGGGTCCTGGGATCCAGGCCCGCATCGGGCTCTCTGCTCGGCAGGGAGCCTGCTTCCTCCTCCCTCTACGCCTGCCTCTCTGCCTGCCTGTGGTCTCTCTCTGTGTCAAATAAATAAATAAAATCTTTAAAAAAAAAAAGAAAGAAAGAAAAGAAACCCACAAATTAATGCCAGAATTGATAGATAAAGGAAAGGAGTTAGTTTATTTTTTTCTATGTATGATTTTTCCATCCTATATAAATTGTACCTAAGGTAACCAAATAGTCGATGTGAGGAATTTTCTTATTATAGAAGTATAATAAGTAAATATTAGAATAAGTAATAAGATAATAAGTATTGATAGAATTAGGTTATCACTGCGGCACCTAGGTGACTCAGTCGGTTAAGTGTTTGCCTTTGACTCAGATCACGATCCCAGGGACTGGAATGGAGCCGTGCATTGGCCTCCCTGCTCAGCTGGGAACCTATTTCTCTGTCTGTCCCTCCCACCCCTGATATGGCTTGTGCTCTTTCTCTCTCTCTCTCTCACTCTCTCTCTCTCTCTCTCTCTCTCTCTCAAATAAATAAATAAATAAAATCATTTTAGAAAAAGAATTAGGATATCACCATTCAGTAACCCAGAATTAATTAAAAGATTATATCAGTCATCTATTATTATATAATGAATCTTCCCACGACATAGTAATTTCAAAGAACTGTCAACTATTATTTCACAACTCTTGGAATATAAGTACCAGGCAGATCTGCTGTTTTCTCCTGGAACACACGTACAGGATCAATCTCATATGCTGGTATACAGGGCTTCACTCACATATCTATCAGTTAATATGGTTGAGCTATCATCTCAGTCTCTCTTTCTACTCATCATCTCTCACACTTAGATGATACCCTAACCTTCTTCAGCTAATGGATACAGGGCACAAAGGGCAAGAATGGAAGTTTTTTCTTGAGTCCTAGGCTTCAAACTCCCAAATTCATGTCCACTGAATTATGGCAGTCAGAGCAATTCACAATACAAGAGTTATGAGTTGGGGAGGTGGGGAGTGAATGCCATCTTTTAATGGAAGGAGGGGAAAAGTCCATTGTAAAGACAGCAGGACTCACGGAGTTAAGAACTTGTGACCATTTTTTTGAAATCTACCAAATAATTCAAGACAGTGATCACCCACATATAGATAACATCTCAAAAAGTGAAACAAATAAACATTATGAACCTCATAATCAGTACCCCCCCCAAAAAAAAGAAATCAAACTCTAATTAGGGCTCTAAAAATCTTGAATAGGAAATGCAGGGTACAGAAGGACAAGCTAGACAAAATCATGGGCAAATCCAGATTGTGGTAAAGTTTATAGCACAAACAATCAGGTTTCTTCCAATGAATAAAGTACAGATAAAATAAAAATAAAATCAAAAAGACAAAGGTTGGAAAGGAAAAACAGAAGTGTTTTATTTGCAGATAAAATGACTCCCTACATGGAAAATTCAAGAGACTCTATCCACAGAGTATTATGAATCATGGTGACTGGAAAGAATACCAAGAGAAAAATAGTGTTTCTCTACAAAATAATAAATAGGCTAATTAAGCATGCCCTTTTACCGTAACAACAAAAATACAGAGTTCTTAAGAAGAAATCAAATGGAAATTGGCCAAGGATTCTGTATACTAACTTTAGAAAAGTCAAAAAAGAGGAGGTCTTTTTGATCAGAAGTTAGATTGAGATTATTTTTTAAAGATTGATTGATTGATTTGAGAGAGAGCAGAGGGAGGAGCAAAGGGAGAGAATCTGCAAGCAGACTGCCCCACTGACCATGGAGTCTGACAACACAGGGGCTCCATCTAGGGATCATGACCTAAGCCAAAACCAAGACTAAGACACTTAACTGACTGAGCTACACAGGTGCACTTAGATTAAAATTTTAAAAACAAGACTCAAATTAAGTTAATATTTCTGATTTGTGGATTGAAAGCAATTTCAACTCAAGTCTGAACTAAAATTTGAATAGATAGTTCTGAAAGGAGTATGAATGTGCAAAAGCCCACAAATGGCCTAGAATAGTTTTTTTCAATAAATGTTATTGGGGCAGGATATCCAAAAGAAAAAGAATGAAGTTGGACCCCTTTCTCACACTTTCCTAACAAATTAACACAAAATGGATTATCAGTCTAAATATAAGAGCTAAAATGATTTTAAAAAATCTTTTAAAGAAAATCATCACAATCAATCTTTATGACCCTGGCTAAGGCAAGATTTCTTAGCTATGCCACAAAAATTTAAATTATACTTCTTCAAAATTAAAAACATTTTGTGTACCAATGCACATCATCATGAAAGTGAAAAAATAGCCATATAGTAAGAAAATATATTTGCAAATCATATATCATAACCTTAAACACAAATTCAGAATATATAAAGAACTTCTACAACTCAACAATAAAAACAAATACCTCAGTTGTTGGGTTTTGTATTTTTTTTTTAGTGGTGGAAGGATTTGAATAGGTTTTTCTCCAAAAAAGTTCTACAAATGCTAGTGAGCACACAAAAAAATATGCCCAGCATCTTTAGTCCCTAGAGAAATGCAAATTAAAACCCCAATGAGAAACCACTCAATACGCTAGAGAGTGGTTAAAATCAAAAGACAGACAATAATAAATGACAATAGAACCAGGAGAAATTAGAATCCTATCCATTGCTGATGATAGTATAAAAGGGGTGTAAAGTTGCCTTAAGAACTAATTTGATAGTTTCTCAATATGTTAAGCATAGAGTTATCATAGGGTCCAGCAATCTCATTCCCAGGTAGATACCCAAGAACTTAACACATGTGTCCATGCAAAAAATCTGTATACAACTGTTCATAACAGCATTGTGGGTAATAGACAGAAAGTGGGAAAACCCAAATATCCTTCAACTGATAAATGGATAAATGAAATGTGGTATATCCACACACTGGGATATTATTTGGCAATAAAAAGAATGAGTACTTCTACATGGACAACATATGTGAACCTTGAAAACATAGGCTATATGAAAGAAGCCGGCACAAAAAACCACATGTTCTGATTCCTTTTATATGACATCGTCAGAGAAGGCAAATGTGTATTTTTTTTTTAATTTTTTGTTTTGGTTTTTAGTAATCTCTATACCCAAAATGGGTTTCAAACTCACGATCCCAGATCAAGCATGCCGCGCTCTCCTGACTGAGCTAGCCAGGTGCCCCAAGGCAAATCTTGAGAGACGCGATATAGATTCGGGGTTCAGAGAGACTGGGGGTAGTGGAGGTGGGCAATGACTGCCAGTGAATATGAAATTTCTTTTGGGATGTCGAGAATGTTCTGCAATCAGGAAGTGCTGATGATTACTCAAGTCTTTGCATATATTTTTAAAAACCCAACCCACCGAATTGTACATTTTTAAAAACTGAATTTTATGGTATGCGTAGTGTATGTCCACTAAACTGTTATTTAAAAAAAAAAACTAAAATCTGCCTGCAACACCAAGGTTAGTTTCAATTTAATATCTTTTTAAAGAGTAAATAAAAAAATGCTGAAAGCTATATAAATTTTTCAAAGGCAATTTGAAGATATGCTAGTTTCTTAGAAAGTAGAATAAAAAAACATATTATCGTTGCAGAATTTTTAGACCCAGAGTGGGGCTTCCTTATCTTTTCATTTACTGAATTGTCCACTTTACAATTAGCACTCATTGAACTGAGATAAATTGTCTATTTTTGCAGATGAATGAACCAAAGTCAAGTGAAAGAAATTGGAACTTTTAAATGATGTCCAAACTTTAAATTATAAAATGATATTACCCATTTTAAAGAAATATCATTTCATTTTCTTCTCATGTTGGTCCACATTCAGACTACTGAAAAGCCTAACAAATCAAGGAAATACGCTGATGATTTACATTTCAACGGACAGAAAAGAGAGAATTCTCCGTGCTGATTATAAAATGCTAATTGTAACATTCATCCTTTATAATTATACAAACTAATAGTTTTGTTTATTAAACTTGGACAGATTCTTCTCACTTCGGTTTATTAGAATGTTTTACGCAAGGATGCATTTATTGCAATTTTTTTTAACTAGCATAGTGGAGAAGTTTAAAATTGATCTCCACTTTGTCTTTTTAAGTTGTAAATAAAACTCAAAAAACAAGTTGTAAATAAACCTCAATACAAGGTAACAGTATTGCTGGAACTAAATGAACAAAACATTAAGTGGATTGGATTGTCTTTGGGATGATTTATCAGTTCGCTTAGAAAAAACTGGGCTATTTTACATGTGAGTGCACTATATAAAAATCATGAACTATAGAGCTGTATAAGCTGAAATGACTGTCAAGGTCAACTTCATTTAAATTCTCTTCTGAAGCCATCATTTCCATGGTTGTTTAATTTGTGTCTATATGTAAACAAATTTAGAGTGTTCCCACCATGTTTTGTTGGTTGGATATTTTTAAAAATAATTTTTAATTGGTGAATATTACAATGAATAGAATATCTCTTTCTCTTTCTTTCTTCTTTTCCTTTTTTCTTTCTTTCTTGTTTTTTATTCCTATGTATTTGTCATGTAAAGCTCAAGAATCCATTGATAGTCTGAATTTTTGTTTTAAAGCATCTGCTTAGGACATACATTACATTCGACTAACATCTTGCCTTGGATCAAAATAAAAATTTCCATCTTTATTTTGTTTTGGTTGGATAAAATATTTTAAGCTCACTTTCTTCCCCTCAGAATTTTAAACATCACTGTATTATTTTTTTACACCAGAAATTGCTGAGTGGAAACCCTTTCATGATGAAAAACAAAACACAAGGAAAACAAAGATATCTTCTCAAAATGAAAAACTTCCCTACTGATTCTTTTAAAAATAATAAAAAGACTTCAGTATGGAAAAAGATGGTAAGGATAAATTTAATAAAAAATATTCAAGGGGCGCCTGAGTGGCTCAGTTGGTTAAGCTACTGCCTTCGGCTCAGGTCATGATCCCGGAGACCAGGGATCGAGCCCCACATCGGGCTCCCTGCTCGGCAGTAAGCCTGCTTCTCCCTCTCTCACTCCCCCTGCTTGTGTTCCCTCTCTCGCTGTGTTTCTGTCAAATAAACAAATAAAATCTTTTAAAAAAAAAAAAAGATATTCAAGAATTCTATGGAGAAAATTATAAAACTTTATAGAATGACATAAAAGAAAGCCCAAATAAATAGAAAGCTTATTTCTGATATCGCTCCATTCTTGGATAAAACAAAAAGTGGTTTGGAATTCCAAGTGCTCCAGCTGATTCTTCTAGGACACTTGGTTCAGCTGATGCTGACGAGTTGCTTATTCCAGGATAAAGTAGATTAACACACATCGAGTTTGATAGAAGGTACAGACTCAGTCAAGCCTATGTAGTGAGACTTTCTTAAATTCACTATAAAGTTCGTTCCAAAAGCTCCAGTCCTCCCATATGCTGGATTATTTAAAGAGCTGATGTATCTGATACCTCCCCCTTCTCCAGCAGGCTGCCTTAGGGCAGCGTCTTGGCATATCACAGACATATCAGTATATGCAATAGTGCTCTCTGAGTTCTGCCCAGCACCAGGTCCACTGAGGGCAGGAACTCTTTTACCAATTTGTCTTTTTTTGATGTGAACTAGCAAAGAATGGGTGCACAGTAAATAGATGTACAAAAATTCATTGGATTTGAGCCCTGACTTCACAACTACATTTGAGGGTTCTTTACCAAATATACAAAATCAAGATTTTCTTACTTATAGAATAGGGTCCATGATCCTGGTCTCCCTAGTCTCCCACATGGTTTACAGAATCAAATGGGGCCATTTGTGAAGGTGAACAAGAGAACACACATCACTCCCCAAGTTGGAGGCAGGATGGTACCAATTGTAATCTTTGTACCTTATGTACTTTGGGTTTTTTGTTTTTGTTTTTAAGATTTTATTTATTTATTTTGACAGAGAGAAACACAGTGAGAGAGGGAACACAGCAGAGGGAGTGAGAGAGGGAGAAGCAGGTTTCCACGGAGCACGGAGCCTGATGGAGGGGTCGATCCTGGAACTCCAGGATCATGACCTGATCCAAAGGCAGATGCTTAACAACTGAGCCACCCAGGCGCCCTTGGGTACTTTGTTTTACAATGTTATCAGTACTGATTTTATTAAAAACATAAACTCCAGCAATTAAAACTTATGTGAACATATGCCTAGTTTTGTATGAATAATTCTTTCAAACACAAATTACTTCTAAACTTTTTTAAATGTTGTGTATGTTCTGATTCCTTTATATCATGATTTCCCAAAGGTGAAACGTATATTATATAGTCAGGGGCACCTGGGAGGTGCAGTCATTTAAGCTTCTAAATCTTCGTTTCAGCTCAGTTTATGATCTCAGGGTCCTGTGGTGATCTCGGGACAGGAAATCAAGCCCTGCACTGGGCTGCACGCTCAGCATGGAGTCTGCTTCTTGCTCTCTCTCCCTCTGCCACTCACGTTTGCTCTCTCAATCTCAATCTCTCTCTCTCTCTGTCTCAATCTCTCTCTAATATATAAATAAACCATTTCTAAAAACAGAAAATTAGGGGCACCTGGGTGGCTCAGTTGCTTAAGCAACTGCCTTCGGCTCAGGTCATGATCCTGGAGACCCGGGATCGAGTCCCACATCGGACTCCATGCTCGGCAGGAAGACTGCTTCTCCCTCTCTCACTCCCCCTGCTTGTGTTCCCTCTCTGGCTGTGTTTCTCTGTCAAATAAATAAAATCTTTAAAAAAAAAAACCAGAAAATTAAAAAAGAGAAAAAATTATGTAGCCATATGTCCAATAGATATTCACAAAATAAATTATGAAAAGATAGAATAGCAGGAGTTGCTTATTTGATGAAATAGGTTGAGTTTTACCTTCTATATTTTATAATGCATAAGCTATTATATAAAGAGAAATCAATGTTTGTGTTGGTTGCAAGTCACGAAATTTCACCATTACAAAGGAATCTGAAGCACTAGCTTAGACGAAATTAATATCTTTATTTCCATTAACCAGTAACAACAAACCACAGTGGTAACAGTAATACTCATGAGAGCTGTGAACAGAAATCACAAGTATTGTCCCATCCTACAATCGACTTCAGACATCTCAAGATGGCATAACTTTGAAATGAAAGTAGTTATTAAACCAATGTTAGGCCTTGGTATTTTATGCATCAGTAATGAAACATATATTATTATATAGTAAACTTTTATGATAGTTTGATACTGGTATTTATAATTGCTCAGTTTGTAATTTTATGAATTTTATGAATTTTATTACATTATTTTGAGAAAGCTCCATAGGTTCATAAATTTGTCAAAATTTTTTATAGATTTTATTTATAAAATAAAAAATTATTTTATAGATGATTAAGAACCTCTGTCTTTGAGGGTATTTATTGTACTTCCTGTCCTCTATTACCTTCCCCTCGAAAAGGGTGACCAGCAGCATCCACATCATCTGAACCTTAAAAATGCAGAGACTCCAGGCCTACTCCAAAACTCTTGAATCAAAATCTGCATTCCAACAATATCCTTTGGCAATCTGGACATTTTTCAGTGTGTTATTCCATAATATCAATGTATTCCCCATAACAAGACCCCCTTTGGGACCTATATAGTTTTCTTGACATTATCTAAACATTAGTCAATTTACTAGGATAAAACAATGAGATAGAGAGAGGGATAGAGACCCATTCTATTGCCAATAAACAATGCATTTTCTAAGTTTAATTAGACAGAAACCCTACTCTTCTAAAGTAATTATTCATTATATTAAATCCACAGATGAAATCACATTTCTAGGTTCCAAGAGGTTTTTTTGACTCTGGAATTGCCAAAAAAAAAAAATAGACCTATCTTCCTTCTTTTTAGTTCCATCTTGGAAATTTAAAATCCATGAAAGGAAGAAGGACAAAGCAATCACTAGGGAACATAGATGCATTTGATCAGCAGTAGCATCTATATCTAAAACCTGTGAAATGAGAAATAAGACAGGAGAAAGACGGCTAAGGAAAGACTGAAATTGGCAAATTCTTTACCATCCACTTTATTTACCATCCAGTTCTGAAATTTTGGCAGACACTTTAATGTAATAATTATTTTAAACTGTTCTTAGAAGTAGTAGAACTCTTCGCATGATTTTTCAACAAAATCCAAAATGATGCTGAACTTTTGGAATGCAAAGTTCATGAAGTAAATGATGCAATATCTTTCTTTGAAAATGTTGACTCAGTATTCCTGCCAAAAAACTTTTTTAGCAGTGCTGCCTTCCAAGAATATAAATAAAATTATTAAGAGCAGAATACCTTTAAAATATGAGATAAGGCAACATGCTTATGTAATAATACTTTTGGAAATAAAATTAAAAGTGATTTTTATTATTCTTTTGCTGCAACATGTATGACTATGATGTCAAAATTCTGAGTAGCTTATGAAGAAATGAGTGGGTAATCAAACACTGATGCAACAACTCTGAGTTTTTTAGAGTCCATGGATTAAAGTTTTAAAGCTATATTCAGTCAATTACTTTTTTAAAAAGCAAAGCACAGGGATGCCTGGGGTGGCTCAGTCAGTTAGGTGTCTGGCTTTGGCTCAGGTCATGGTGTTGGGTTCCTGAGAGATTAAGCCCCACATCTGGCTCCCTGTTCAGTGGGGAGTCAGCTTTTCCATCTCCCTCTGTCCCTCTGCCTGCTTGTGGTCTCTCTCTCTCTCTCTCTCTCTCTCTCTCTCTCTCTCTCTCTCTCTCCCCTTGTCATATAAAGAAAATCTTAAAAAAAAAAAAAGCAAAGTACACATACATGCATGCACACATACACACTAACACCCAGTATTTAAGCAGCAGACATAAGTAGAGATTTTTTTCTGTGACGTAGGCACTAGCATTTCAGCCATTTTGCAGATGAAGAAGGCAGAGGTCAAAGAGGTTCTAACCCAGTCAGAGAGTGACAGTCACAGCATGAACGTGGAAACTGTTACTTGAAAGCCTGAGGCTTACCCCCACATGCTTCTTTGTTCCAGTGGGAGGAAGTCCCGTGTGTCCAGGCACTTGCCTGGCACCCAGGGTAATCACACCATCACACGGATCACACCATCATCGGCCCTCTGGCTCCTGAGCCTCCCCTGTGCCTGTCTCGAGCTTCCCAGGAGTCAGAGTTGTGGGAAATTTCCTCTCTTCATTCCCACAGGTATGCTATTCCTCGGGAGACTGAGAGTTTGCTACTCACCTGAAAGAAAGAATTCTGTCACCATGCAAGCTAGAAAGAGGGAAAAAGAAGGAAATTGAACACCACAGGGTACCAGCTAGCTATTAAGGCATGTCATAAAAATCCTCTGAAACAATTCTTAATTGGTTTTTTACTGAAGTGGAGAATGAAGTTCTATGAAGTCTACTCCTGAAACCAATATTGCATTTTATGGTAACCAACTAGAATGTAAATGAAAATTTGCAAAGAAAGAAAAGCAATGAATTTAAACAAGGCTGATTTTTAAAAATTCTTAAAATCCACAAACCACTTTTAGGCGGGCAAAGATCTTTGGTTCTAGCTGGAGATGTAAAGTCATTCTTTTCTTTTTCAGGAAATACCTTAGTGACTTGGCACCACCATCTGTGAAATGGGGAAACAATCTGATTCTGTCCTCTCCCCGGGGGGTGGGGGGAAACCCTGTAGAATTCCACATCCTTATCTTCAAGTATAATGGCCTGGGGCACTTAGTAAAACTTCATTCTCCACTCCTGAGAGCATAGTCTTAAAAGAATTTTTTTCCTGAGAGAGCAATGATCTAACAGGACAGAAACTAAGAGTGAATTTTCCATTGTAAGAAAACAAAAATATAGATAAAAATGATGAAAGATACTCATTTGAAAATAGAATTATGCCTGCATTGCCAACATCAATCACCATCACAACAGCTGGATAAGTGGACATAGACCATGAGTGCATTTTGCAGTTCTTTCCAGTGACAGAACTCAAAATTCGGTCATAGGAACTGGACACTGGCAATACCACTGATCTGACTGAGAAGCAAGAGTTGGCCCAACTGTTAAGAGTAACTGCAGTAAAGGCTTCGGTTCCTACTCACAGCAGGAGTTCTCCCACATGCCCTAGGTGGGGAACGTTTCCACTGTAGTCTGCCATCTTGAATTTCTGTCTGGATCCCTGGCCCTTCCTTCTGAGTGCATTAATTTATATCTCATTTCTGTTGATAATCAATTATGTCACAATAATCTCTGAATGTTTTCTATGTTTTTGAGATTTTGAAACTTACAGGACACATGACAAGGATCATTTGTGCTTATGTTGACACATGCCATTCAAACTTCCCACCAAGAAAGCATTTCTTACCTGTTTTGTCAAGGCTGAGAGACACTCCAAGGATGGCCTCAGCTGCAGAATCACTTCGTCCGAGATTTTGGCCTTTGTGGGCTGGTCCTTATCTGAAGATTTATGAAACAGGGCTGTAAAGGCTAGACTATTTCATCCAACATGGAACAACTCACCAGGCCACTGTAGCCTCAGAGACACCTGTGAGAATGACCAAGCTTTAATTAGTCTCCATTGCATCTTTACCTTTCCGTCTGCCCAACCCCATTTCCTTCCCTTGTCATAGGTGATGTTGAACCCAAACACACTCCCTGATAAACATCTTGCCCCCTTGCCAACTTCTTGGTTTAAGAACCTCACTGAGGAACCCTACTTGAGACATTGCTGCTTAGAAAACTAAAGCAGGCAAAGATGGTGTTTTGGTCCTTTGGTTTTTTGGTCTTTTTTGTTGTTGCTTTGTGTTTTGGGGTTGTTTTGTTTTGTTTTGTTTTCATTATTATTCTTTCTCCTAGTAAATCCCCTCTCACAGTCTATTTTAGAAGTATTCCAGTTAGTTGCCAATTTAGTTGATGTTTAAGTACTTCCCAAGAGTGCATTTTAATGAGGAGATTTTTGAAGATGATATTGCCTTGGCAACTCAAAAGAATGAAGCAAAAATAATAGAAAAAAAAGAGATAGAGGCTAATATTTTGATCCAGACAACTTCTTAGTATCAACTTTATTATGTCACTAAGGAACATCTAAACACCAGGAAAATGAATGCTCAGGAGGCCTCTGACCTCAAAATTAACTTATGGAGTCCACCAAGAACAACATAATAGAATGCAGAGGAATACACCAAATGAATCTGTACATTCAAGGATTTACTTGTCTTATTGCCTAAGTAATTGGAAGGAATTACATCTAAAACCAGTCATTCACTAAACTCCTTACCACCTAAAAACATGCTCTTGAGGATATTCTATCATTTGTTTGGAAATTTGACTGGATCACTTATGAGAGAATGTTTGCTGACCTGTATCATTCTCATTGCAGCCTTCCTAGAACTATCATCAGTAATGACCAGAAATTCGAGGGAGCAAGTTATATAGTTCCGTAATTTGGCCTGTACTAAATGCCACTTATATACTTTTAAAAAATCATATAAAATTTACTTGAAGTTAAAGTGCTTTGGATTTTTTCAAGAGCTTTGTAAATATTTCGAATATTTACAGTGGGAGAGGAAGAAGCAAGCTTCCCGCTGAGCAGGGAGCGTGATCCCCAGGATCATGACTTGAGCCAAAGGCAGTCGCTTAACCAACTGAGCCACCCAGGTGCCCCTCTCCTTAACATCTTAACAGATCTTTTAAACTCCAATCCTGGGTAATCATAGATCAATGATAAAAAGCAAACTAACTCAAAACTACTGGTTTGTTTTGATTATTCATTTATGAATTCAAGGCCGTGGGAATGGAGGGAAATTTAATTTATTTCTGGCATTGTTTGTTCTTCCTCTGAATAAGAACCTTCTCCTCTTAAACCGTTCCTTTCATCTTTTTACTTTTCTTTCTGTTTTCTCCTCCTTGTCCTTTTTGCTTATTTCTTACCTGGCCACAGGTACTAGGGAGTGTATGGTGTAGCAGAGGAGATAAAATGTTTTCATAACCCAATATTTTCTTACACAGGTTGTGAACGAAAACATGTGCCTGTCTTTCTTTCCATGCCCCAATTAACTATGTATATTGCAATTTCCTAATTCAATTAAGCAGTGCACAGGTGAGTCCTAAGTACAGGAAAAATCCCCAGAGATTTGCCTAACAGTAGCTTCACAAACAAGATCAGTTATCGGTATATTGAATAGTATATTGAAGTTATTTGAAGCAATGGTATCAGGGTAGAGTAAATAAAAGAAAATCACCCCTTGGGACTTCTGATTGGCTGATTGATTAAGTGTCTGACTTCGGCTCAGGTCATGATCCCAGGGTCCTGGAATCGAGTATCCCATCAGACTCCTTGCTCGGTGGGGAACCTGCTTCTCCCTCTGCCACTCCCCCTGCTTCTGTGAACAAGCCTCTCTCTCTCATTCCCTGCCAAATAAATAAAATCTTTAAAAAAAAAAATCCCCCTTTACTGAGGCTAACAGAGTTCATAGGGTTGTATTTTCAACCTCTCTATAACCTATGATGAAACTCAAACATAGCAAATTCAGAGAAATTTTTCAAACATCTGACACCAGAATTCTGTTTATTATCTTTACAGGAACTTGGTTAGTTTTATAGTATATTTTATTTATTTCTTGAGAATTCATGGAAGTATTTAGTAATGAATTTAAATAACTTTGGAGATGTTAATAATGTATATAAAAGCAACAGTGAAATATTTTATCATACAATCATGTGTGTACTTATGTATACTGTAGGTTTGTATCTTTAAGTAATATAGTTTAAATACTAGAAGTATGTAAGACTTGGTCTGTTATTTCAAACTGATATGTATCCAATTATTTTTACTAACATCAAATCATTTACTTTAGCATAGAGTCAGCCCCAATGTTTTATGAACTATCATAGAAATATGCTTTCTTTTTAAAAAATATTTAAGTAATCTCTATACCCAACATGGGCCAAAATATGCTTTTTTAAAAAAAGATTTTATATATGTATGTATATATGTATTTATTTATTTATTTACTTAGAGAGGATAGGGCAGAAGGAGAGGGAAAGAGAGACTCTCAAGCAGAACTCTGCACAGAGCTTGGAGCCCAGTATGGGGCTCAATCCCATACCCTAAGATCATGGCTTGGGTAAATATTCCGATTGGGTCACTCAACTGATTGAGCCACTCAGCCACCCCAACATTGTTTTCTTTTTAAATAAAAATTACTCTTGACGATAATTAGTATGTCAGACACTACTGAATAGCATAATGAAAAAAGACCAAGGCTAGAAGGCTAGGGATTTTATATATAAACTCTCAACCTTAAAACTGTCTCTTCTTCTTCATCCCTTTTTATTCCTACAGGCTCAAATAGCCTCATTAGGACAATTTAAAATTTTAAAATGCATTAAATGAGCTCTAAGTTCCGTTGGTTGCTTCCAAAAATGTCATTTTTCCAGTGCTTCATTTTAATCTATTTTAGGGTATTCTAAATATCCATTGTTTTGCAGATCTATAAATAAAATATGTAAAGTAGACAGTTGTTATTCAGTGTATTACATGATATCTGTGCTCTTCCATGAAACACACCCTGACGATATGGAATAAAATGGTTTTCCTTATTATAAAAAATAATGATGTTTCTTTTATTTTTATATTGAAAAGAATGTGTGAGCAAGCAATAAAAATTGATTACATTTAACCACTTAATTTTTCATGCCATAAGTGTTAAAACACTGAGCTTTTTATACTGGCTAACACGTGAGCCAAAAGATTTTTTGTTAAGTTCTTTGATATTTTTGAAAAAAAATAAGTGGCATATATATAACTGAAGCCACTTAACTTTCAAAAATATGTCTAACAGATGTTTTCAAAGAATGCATGCTACAAGCACTTTTCAACATTAAAAATGAAATATTTGCTTTCATGTGGCAAAAAGAAGAAATTTATTAAATTATTCCATATAATACCATTTTTTACTTGAAATGTCAAAATTCCAAGGAACAAGACAGATTCCCCCCATGGTTATTTTATTTTCAGCTGATAGACTAAAAATAATCAGTTGGACATATGTAGCAACAGGAAAGCGTGTTATATATCATTAATATGGTATTTTTAGTGAATTTACAGATAGAATTATATTAATTTCATTTGGTTCTTAAATGAAAGTAAGTTCTGATTATAGAATATTTGTTGTTGAAGAAGTGAGTCCTATCTACTCCCAAGGTAAAAAAAAAAAAGTGCAGAAAATTAATCCAAAAAGTATTGAAGATATTTTTGAGGTTTTTATTTGGAAACAGAAACATTATCAAGCTGATTTATATAAAAACCCAATACAATCCAATGATAAATAACCAGCAGGTTGAACAAGGAAAATGACTGATATAATCATGAAACATGTTTTTTAATTGTTTTGTTTACTTTGTGTCTTCCATTGCTCATTTGCAATGTGTATATTGCATGTAGTTTCCCTCTGCTCATGGATCCAAACATGGCTGGGTCCCTTGGCAATTATGTTCATAGTTTGAAGAATAGTTCATTCTATGCTCACTTTTAGTCATCAATATAATCTGTTCGGTAACTAGAAGGATCATTCCAACATACCAATAAGCACAGTGATAAAGAAGTGTTAAGCCCTCTCCCACCCACCTCAGAAATCAGCCAGCTTCAGGCTGAAAATTTGGGGAAAGGGAGGGGAGCAGGAAATCCTCTCCTTTTCCTCTCCTCCTCGTTACACCTCCTTATTACACCTTATTATTCCTCAGCTCTGTTCACCCTCAGTGTGGTCCTCAGTACTCCAGCCCAACCCCTGAAGATCTCTCAACTTGGATGGTTACGTCTTTAATCAAGTAACCATATCTCTAGTTCCAGGGGCTGTCTAGAATATTCCACACCCTCAGCAATTTTATACAGTCCTGTAAAATCCTCTACAAAGCCTTACACTATCCTTTCAGGAGGCTCTACTTTACAAACTCTTAGACATCACTATATAGCTTATATTACTTCAGTTAGCCTCATAAAAATCTACCCCAATGGGTTTGAGGAGAGGAAACTTCAAGAAGCAGGAGAGTGAAGTTCATGGCACAGCTTCTTCTGAAGATCTTACAAAATCCCCACTCTCCATGATTTAAAATTACAAACACATAAGAGACAGAGAAAGAAAGATGGATATATAATTATGAACTAAGTTTATTATTATGTAACTATTATTATATACTAAAATTAATTTACACACACACACGCACTAAGTACAAGTGTTCAAATGTCCTGGGATAATTTTTTATGTAATATCCCTCCCATGGTGATTTGTATTTCGTACACTTTGGAGTCTAATATCTTTCTCATTTAACCTAGCCAAAACTAAAGCAAGGAGACCGCTTCCAACACGCTGTATCAATCACCTACTACTATAATAAATTTGCATTACAAACTGGGGTTGGGCTGATTTTTGGTCTGGGTTCCTCAGGTCTTGGCTGTTAGCTCCAGGTAGATGCCTTGTCTGTTTCTTGTGTCTCTCCTCTTGGGGCCAGCAGATCAGCTGGGGACTGTTCTTGGTATGACAACAGCAAAAGTGCAGAAAAGCCAGCCCAAATACTCAAAGCACATTTCAAGTCCCTGTTCATGCCATGTTTTCTAGCATTAAATTGGCCCAAAGTAGTCCAGAACAGGGAAATATCTCCACCTCTAATAGATGGGACATCAAAGTCAAATGGAAAAAAGACATAGGGAGGAAGGAATATTGTGAATGACATTTCAACCTACCAGTACTCTCTGAAAGTTATCATCAAGTCTCAAGGGTCAACTCAGAGTTCTATGTCATTTCAGCAATATTCATGGCCGCTGTCTTCAGAAAAGAAGATCAACTATAGAAATTGAGGTACTCTATTGCTATCTTCAGTTTCCCATGACGCTGTCATTAGTGCAGATGAAAATGTTCTGTTCTAGAAATTACTGTGTTTTCATCTTGAATTCTATTTCCTCCCTTCCTCTTCAATGTTATTCTCTACATGATTCATCAAAGCTAGCATGTCCCTAAGAACTTGTGTTCAAATTTAATAGATTCCTCTGTTAATGTTCTATGTTGCAGTGCAAGTACATAGCATCTCTCAAATCCAGAATTTAATTAAAATTACTGTTGCCTGAATATAATTTTTTTAAGATCTTATTTATTTATTTGACAGAGAGAGAGATCACAAGTAGGCAGAGAGGCATACAGAGAGAGGAGGAAGCAGGCTCCCGGATGAGCAGAGAGCCCGATGCGGGCCTCGATCCCAGGACCCTAAGATCATTACCTGAGCTGAAGGCAGAGGCTTTAACCCACTGAGCCACCCAGGCACCCAATATAATTGTTTCTTAGCTTCTAACCACTTGTTACAATCCTTTCAGGATACTATATGTCTTTCCCACAAATCTTCTGTTTTTCTTGTACCTCTTACCCATATTTAACTATGTACTATTGTTAAGTCCTGGACTCAGTAATTATGTTATCTCATGACATTAATTCGGACCATCCTTTTTTTCAATTCAGTTTTTTAGGTGAAAATTTAAAATTCATATATTATGGAGAAACTATGCGCATCATCTTAGTTCCATAGGTATTTTGCAAATGTTTACTTTTATAAATGTTTAATTTTAAATAATTTTAGACTTATAAAAATTTGCAAAAATAATAGATTTCCTACATACCCTTTATTCAGATTCTTCTCATGCAACAGCTTAAATTCATGGTATTGTTTTTAAAAGAAGCAAACATTGATGCATTATTTTTTAAATTTATTTATTTGAAAGAGAGAGTACGTGCATGGAGGGATCATGTGGTAAAGACAGTGTCTCCCAGTTCCACTGTAAAATTAATATTTTTTCCTTTTCATCTCCATTCACTGGAAATGGGTCACACTAAGCCCAGTCGATACTCAAAAAGAGAGTAATTAAGCTTCACCTCCTGGGAGAAAGAATATTAAAGTATCTTTGATATGTATTCAAACCATCACAGAGACTCCTGGATGGCTCAGTCAGTTCAGCATCCAACTCTTGGTCTCAGCTCATGATCATGATCATGGTCATGAGATGGAGGCCATGTTGGGTTACATGCTCACCTGGGAGTCTGCCTGAGGATTCTCTCTTCCACTCCCTCTGCCCCTTCTCCCCTCCCCTCTCTCAAATAAATAAATAAAATCTTTTTTAAAAATCAGAGTAAGCAGTAAATATTTGGGGGAAGATACTCCAAGACTATACAAATATTGTTTCTCCTTAAAAGTTAGCTTAATGATTTTAGCATTCATCAATAGATCTTGCTTGCTACAACTGCTATTATAATGGTCTCATAATGATTTTTATATCTCCTATTCCTTCTACATTTATTGAATGGAAATCTTTTGTGAGGAAGACTTGTTCCTTCTCTCCTGTTTATTCATTTATTTATTTATTCACTCAATCTTTAGTTTATATCAGTACAAACTTATAAATACCTATTTCATTTGGGGGGTTAAAATCCAAATACTATCATTAAGTAATTTGTCACTTAACTTGTTCCACATTTAGTCATTGACAGCTCCTTCAAGCTTTTTGTAAAGTCCTTTGGCCATTCCCATTCTATTTTCTCTTTCTTTATTATTTTTTTTCTTTTTTCAAAAGACACTCTCTTACCTTCTGGTAACCCAAGACATTCCAGGTTCATTTTGTATTTTTCCTGACTCAACCCCATTTCTCCAAGGAGCTCATCTCTCTTGAATCTAAGAATGGTCTTTAGAAACCAAAGTCAGTGAACTCGCTGTTAAACATGCTTCCTTTTATGTAGAATAATTATCACAAAATCATGACATTTCATTAATTCTGTAGCCTGCCCATTTTTCTTTTCCATTTCTTTCTCTTTGTCTCTGTGCTACTCATTCTTCAATATTCTCCCCTGATGCATAATACCAGAACACACTAGTACATCTTGTTAAAATACATTAAAATGGAAACCAGGCTTGAAAATGTTCTAAGCAGGCAAAATCATTTAAGCTATGTAAGCAAAACTATATTTAATTTATTTCATGAACATAAACAAAAATTAGGTCATTTCTTATAATTGCCTATGTAATCATAGAGGCACCTGGCTTTCTCAGAAGTTTAAGCCTCTGCCTTCAGCTCAGGTCATGATCTCAGGGTCCTGGGATTGAGTCCCACATTGGGCTCTCTGTTCGGCGGGGAGCCTGCTTCCCCCTCTTTCTCTGTCTGCCTCTCTGCCTATTTGTGATCTTTCTCTCTGTCAAATAAATAAATTAAATATTTTTTTAAAATGCCTATGTAATCATAAAAGAAACTTAAGTCATTTTCCTAAGAAGATGCATGAAAATCACTTTTAACCAATGCCCTGCCATCTGGACACATCTATTATAATAACGAAATTATTGTAAAGGTTCAATAATTTCCTCATTTTCACTTTATGAGATATCCTGTAATGTCATGCCTCTGAGTGTCAACTCAATTTTGGATTTGAAGACCCCCAGTTTGTGAACTTAACTTTTATGTGCAATAAACCTTAGTAAATACAATGTAACTGATCTGTTTTTAATTTGTCTTATTTCTAGATTTTTGACAACCTTACTTTTGGATTTATTTTTATTTCTTCTGTTTAAAAATTCCATACATTCTTAAGGGCTCATCCTTACCCACATGTCTGCTTTTTTTTCCCTTTAGTACCTATCTTAGAAAGCTTAGCACAATCCACCTACAATGTTGACCTCCCCCATTCCCAAATTTCCTATAAACTATCCCTCTTTTCATGCCTAAGTTGGTTCAAATGTAATATTTTCCATATCCATCCTCATGTGTCTTCAATAATGCTCCATTTATCACTAGAATTGCCATGGTGATACAAAGAAGGGTATCAAACAGTAAAGGATTGCAAAGGATTTTTCTTTCCCCTCCCCTTCCTTTATATTCTTGCATGTTGTCAGCTATCAATAAGAGAATAATAAATCTGCCTACAGCTGGATGAAAGCCTTCTCTGTATAACCCAAGTCTTCAAGAAAGCCATAAATATTAGAAAGAAACAAAATCCTGGAATTGTTTCACATACAAATGTCACATTAGTTAAGATATAGGTTCAAATACCACTTTAACAAAGAACCCAAGTTAACAATTATTTAAACTAGATAGAAATCTATCTATCTCTTAGATAAATTTGAGATCCAAGGAAAGACAGAAGTTCTGCTTCATCTGGTCATCAAACAACCCTGGTTCCATCTGACCTAGGAATGCTCTGCAATCTTTAGTGTTTTCCACATGATTCCAGGTTACTCAACACTCCGGAGGGTAAAGAAGAGGAAGGCAGTCTTTCCCTTCTAAAAGCACAA